>NW_026843914.1:1702500-1967500 GCF_029531705.1 Pantherophis guttatus
GATTAGGAGCTTTGTGGCTCTTTGAGTGTTTAAAATTGCCGACTCCTGTATTAGTCAAATTGTAGATAGGCTTAACAACTCAAGAGAACACTATATCTGTTTAGGACAGAGATCTCCAAATTTCTGCAAACTTAAGGCTTGTAGACTTCAGCTCCCAGAATTCCTCAGCATGCATGGGGAACCCTGGTTTAGGAACTAGCAAAATGGAGAACTTGTTTTAAAAAGATCAGTTGTTTTTAAGAATCACCGTATTTTCCTCTCATTTCACAAAACTTGACTATTCTAGTTCTCAGCTCCTTCTTGATTAAGCTGATTGAGTTGCTCAGCGAAAAATTAGGGATTTTTCCTTCTATGTCTGCTGTCTTTTAGAAACATAGCCAGATAATCTACAAGCTATTTGGAGATCATCTCTTAGAAATCCCAAACCTGCCAATTGCCAGGCTTTCCACTCTTTCTCTACTACTATATTTACTTGTAAATATAGATTTAGATTCTATCTTTGTTCCATTCATCAAGAGAGAATTTAGTAATTGCACCCTTTAGATTATATTGTAATAGTACAGCTTGTTTGTTTTTTTGCAGAATCTCACCATATTCTATTCTAATGGGTTCTAGATCTCTCTCTCTCTCTCTCTCTCTCTCTCTCTCTCTCTCTCTCTCTCTCTCTCTCTCTCTCTTCATCTACCTGCTTCCATATTTACCTTTCCACCCCAAGAAATGTGGGAAGTACTTATTGTGTATTAGAAGGTGTTAGAAGGGACTAGAATACGTGCCATCAACCTTAATTTGGAAAGCGGGGAAAGAGCTGGTGAGAAGAGAATAAATGATTTCTTCTAACTGGAAAGGACTTCAGAATTCATCAGATCCAACTCCTGGCACACTGCAGGATTCACTACACCATCCCTAAGAGAGAACTTCCAGACTTTGTATAAAAACCAAGAGCTGATCGACAGCTCTTACTGTCAAGTAGTTCTTCCTGAGCTTATTAAACTTCTCTTCTTCTTCTGAACTTCTCTTCTTAAGAAAAAGAGACTGGACAGCCACTTGTCTGGAATGATATAGAGCCGTGATGGCGAACCTATGGCACGCGTGCCACAGGTGGCACGTGGACCCATATCTGTGGGCAAGCGAGCGTTGCCTTAGTTCAGCTCCAGCGCGCATGCGCATGCTGGCCAGCTGATTTTCGGGCATTCTGGGCACACCGGAAGTCAGGAAACAGGCCATTTCCACCCTCTGGAGGGGTGGGGAAGGCCGTTTTCGCCCTCCTCAGGCTCTTAGAAAGCTTCTGGAGCCTGGGGAGGGCGAAAAACGGGCCTACGTGGCCCACTGTACCATTGCGTGCCAAAAGTGGAGGGAGCACTGGGGAGTCATGCGCGCATGTGTGGGTGGGTGAGGCGCATTGAATTATGGGTGTAGGCACATGTGTGCGACCTCCCCCACGCTCCCCACGCTTTTGGCATGCGACGGCCAAAAGGTTAGCCATCACTGATATAGAGTCTCCTGCTTGAGTAGGAGGTTAGACCAGAAGACCTCTAAGGTCCCTTCCAACTGTGTTATTCTGATATTATTCTGATGTGTGATCTGTATCTATCTCCTTGAAGTTTCACCCCATTATTCCTAGTTTTGCCCTTTGGAGTATGTGAGAATCATTTGAATGAATGTTCTGAACAGCTCTTTCATCTGTGACCATTTGGGATAGCAGCCAATAGCACCAAAATGTTAGGAGGAATGATCGAACCAATATGAAATTTCAAGCCCTATTTGTTAAGCCTATTGCTGGTAACCTCAGATTGCCCATTCTGGTTCAAGATTGCAAATTTTAGGGTTCTGATATTTGTATCTCCCTGGGGCAATTGGATCATTCTTTTACAAGTAATCCTCGACTAACAACCATAATTAAGCCTGGAAATAAATGATAAGTTGTTGCGGTCATAAATTGAGACAATATGTGACTGGATCAGTTTTTTTAAAAAATATTTTTACGGCGGACATTAACCAAACACCATGATTGTTAAATAAATTAAATTTCCCTAATGAGAATTTTTTCGCCAGAAACCAGAAGTAAACATTGGAAACTGGGAGGAAATGTCACAAATTGTGGTCATGTGACTGGGAAGCTGCAAACAACCATAAAGGTTGCTTGCCAAGTGTCCAAAATGACTGTGGGACTGAGGGCCTCCGGGGGGCGGGTGGGGAAGGCCGTTTTCACCCTCCCCAGACTCCTAGAGAGGCTCTGGAGCCTGAGGACAGCAAAAAACAGGCCTTCCGGTCCCACCGGAAGTTGGCAAACAGGCCGTTTCCGGCCTCCAGAGGGCCTCTGGGGAGGTGAGGAAGGCTGTTTCTACCCTCTCCGGACTCCTAGAAAGGCTGTGGAGCCTGGTGAGAGAGAAAAACGGGCCTACCAGGGCATTGCGTGCCAGGAGTGGGGGAAGTGGGGAGGTCGTGTGTGCATGCGTGGGGGCAGGGGGCATAGAATTATGGGTGTGGGCATGCACACATGCGACCCCCCCCGCTACTGTCATGTGATGGCAAAAAGGTTAGCGATCACTGCTCCATCATAACATAGACTTGTTAAGTGACCGATCGTAAGCCGAGGACTACCTATAAACACCTTTGTTAAGAGTGGTGTCCATTTTTCTTTGCAGGCTATCCACTATGGCGTCAGCAGGACAATCAGATGAGGTGGTCAAAGCCATAGAGACCCTTAGCAGAGGGCAAGATGTACGGAGAGAAACGGAGCTTCTCATGAAGCCTTATGCCAACTGGGAGGAGTTTCTCATGCCAGCACCCATCTCCATTGCTATCCTAGGGGAGCTGATCTTCATCTCAACAGGACAGGGGGATTTCTCCATCAACTTGTTACCTCCTGAGGGAGGCTTCCAGCATCTCAAGTATCCAGAATCCTTCAAAGCCTCCCTGTGCCAAGTCAGCAACCGAGGCTGGACCGCCTTCAATGAAGCCCACGTCAACATGGATCAGATTAGACTGTTAGCGAGCAGCATCCCAGAACAGATGAAAACAATTGTACGGACTCTCATCCAGGAGGCGGAGGTTGTCACGGCTTTGCTTCCTAATCAGCTCAAAAATCTCCAGGCAGTGACGGAGAAATGCGGCGGGCTGGCCAAGGCGGTCAGGACCAAATTCACAGAAGTGATCCACCTCATCCAAGAACTCCTGGAGGCTTGTCTCAATGCCAAGCGGGGCTACGAGAAGGAGCTGAAGGAAGTGCAGATAGCTCTGGAACAAGCCAAGATCCGAGAAAAGTCAGCCAAGGAAGCCAAGGAGATGGCCGAACGGTACCATCATCAGATGAAGGAGCAAGTGGAAGAGTCTTTTCAACAGTATAAAGAAGCCATGGACTCCATCCCTACAGGGTGGGATGCGGTAGGAATGGAACTGGTCACTACTCTCACCCAGACCCTGGGGACTTTTTCAGTTGAGTTTAGCCGGATGCTAGCAGGGAAGCAGAAGAGTCTCGGAGAAGCAGCCGAGATGGGTGGAGGTGAAGGACTGACAAGGATGATTCCTTTCATCTCAGCCAGCGTCATATGTTCAAAGTCAGCCGAGCTTTTGACTTTTGCTACTAGCTTGAGGAACCTCTTGGATGACCATGGAGGCCTTAAGACCTCCTTGATTCTCGATGAAAAGAGTGGGGAGATCAAAACAGAGTGGGTGAAGAAGAATTTGCAAAGGCTGAGAGACTCTATTGCAAAAGAGGACGAGTGTGACCCCAAAGTCAAGGCCCAGGAGATTTGCCAAGCTGCCCTGGATATTTGTCAACAGTTGGAGCAAATAGCCGTATCCGTGGGTAGCATCGGGAAAGTGGGAAAGAGTTTGCTGGATGGTATACATCAGCTCCATAAGAAGGCTTCAGAATTTGACTCCTACAGCAAAATATACACTCGGTCTCCGGCATTTTCACCCAAACCCCCCAACGTGTCCAAGATGGGGGAAGTGAGAAACCCGGGAGTGGAAAATGCCCGTCTTAAAGTCCAGCAGAGCCGAGAGGCTCTGAAGGCCACCAGAGAGGAGTATCAAAGAAGCTTTGAAAATTTCAAGAAGCAGAATGAAGAATTGACCGAGATCCTCTGCGCTATGAGAGGGTACCAGGTTAAGGAAGTGGATTTTGACACGGCCAGGAAAATGCTCATAAAGGGCTTAGAGGCCCTCAGTCGGGTAAAGGAGCAGTGGGAAAAAATGGTGAGGTTTTTCCAAATGATCTCCAACTTAATCGAGACCTGCCTGGTGTGGAGCGTGAAAGAATTTGCCGACACCGTGGATGGTGCCCAGAAGGTCTCCAGCTACTCATCCAAAGCTTTCATGGCTGACCTGGTTTACGGACATATTTTCAATGCCTCCAGTGTGGCTCAGCTGGTCGCCATGATTTCAGAGACGTACACCATGGTGTCGGAGAAGTACCTGATGGAGCGGGTGAGCAATTTAGGGCACCTGCTTGCCATGGAAGCCGAGGAGCCAAGTTTAGCTGCCGAACGAGCTGCGTTGGCTGAAGGCTGCGACGCAGCGCGGAACGCCGTGAAGGAGCTGGTCTTGCAGAAGAAAGCTGAGTTTGAGAGAAGTTTGGAGGCCAGAGCTGAGACCATCGAAAAGGAGATGAGAGCCGTTCTGCCTGCAAATAGGGATGCTTCAGAGACTTACCTGAGAACAGTCGGCCCAGAAGAAGAAAGCAAGTTCATATGAATCCAGTATCTTGGAGGGAGGAACAGGGCAGCTCTAGCAATTATTTGTTGTTGTTGTTGTTAGTTGCGAAGTCATGTCCGACCCATCACAACCCCATGGACAATGTTCCCCCAGGCCTTCCTGTCCTCTACCATCTCCTGGAGTCCATTTAAGCTCACGCCAACTGCTTCAGTGACTCCATCCAGCCACCTCGTTCTCTGTCGTCCCCTTCTTCTTTTGCCCTCAATCGTTCCCAGCATTAGGCTCTTCTCCAGTGAGTCCTTCCTTCTTATTAGATGGCCAAAGTATTTGAGTTATAATCTGGCGATATAATCTGGCAATTATAACCCCCACAAATGGATCACTGAGTTATAATTACTTGGCTATTATCCTCAACGTCTGATCATAACTGAGCCCAAAATTTATGTTGGTAAGTGAGAAATTTCTTGAGTTTTGCCCCATTTTACGACCTTTCTTGCCACATTTGTTTAGTGAATCACTGCAGCTGTTAAAATAGTAACATGTTGTTAAGTGAATCTGATGTCCTCAATGTCTTTGCACAAGACTCCGGGACACTGCAACCATCCTAAATGTGAGTCAGTTGTCAAGTATCCGTATGTAAATCACGTGACCCTGGGGATGCTGCAATGGTCATAAGCAGGGGTGGAATTGAAAAATTTCAGCAACCGGTTCTCTGCCCGGTTGCTGAGTGGGTGTGGCTATGGGGGTGTGGCCTACTCAGCCTCCTGCACCATTGAGGGGGGACATTTTTGCCCTCCCCAAGCTCCAGAGGCTTCCCTTGAGCCTCCAGGAGGGCGAAAACAGTCTTCCACAGAGGCCGTAAAAGGGCCCGTTTCTGGACTTCCGGTACTTCTGGTACGCCTGTTTTTCGCCCTTCCCAGGTTCTGGAGGCTTTTCTGGAGCCTCCAGGAGGGCCAAAACGACCTCCCCCTGGCTCTGGAGGCCAGAAACAGGCCCATTTCCAGACTTCCGGTACTTCAGGTAGGCCCGTTTTTTTGCCCTCCCAGAGCCTCTGTCCACACCCTGCACTTACTTGGCATCCAAAATGGGCTGCGTGGAGACTCCTGGGAGGGGTGGGGCAGGGTGGGTGGGGTCAGCCAGTCTTTGGAACAACCGGTTCAGCGAACCAGATTAAAATTAACATTCGGTTTTCCCAAACCGGTCAGAACCAGCTGAATCCTACCCCTGGTCATAAGTGTCAAAAATGATCATAAGTCACTTTTTTCAGTGTTGTTGTAACTTTGGTCACTAAACGAACTGTTGTAAGTGGTGGACTATCTGTATATGTTTTCTAGTTTCTTTTTAAAAAGTGATTTATGACCATTTCCCATACTTCAACCTTTGTAGTAAACCTATGGTCACGTGATCAAATTTTGGATGCTTGCCAACTGGTTCATAGTTATGACGGTTACAGTGTCCTGGGCTCAGCTCATGTGATCTGCTTTTGTGATCTTCTGACGAGCAAAGTTAATGGGGAAGCCAGATTCTCTTAATAGCTTATTAACTTAGTGACTGCAGTGATTCACTTAACAACTGTAGCAAGAAAGGTCATAAAATGGGGCAAAACTCGCTTAACAAATATTTCACATAGCTATATAGATTTTGGGCTCAGTTGTGGCCATAAGTCAAAGACTACCTGTGTATGTTTATGTTCAATGAAATAGTGAACAAAACGTTGATTGTAGTTTGATTTATCGATGGATATTCTCACTTGGTTATTCGGTTAAAGAATTAAACACAGTTTAATAGTTTCATCACATTTGGGCTATTGCGTCTTTTAGTAAGACCAGTTATTCTCTCACTGATCTTGGTTTGTTACTTTTTATTATTTTATAGTGCCTTTTTTTAAAAAAAACTACAGTATTTGCTTTCTTTATTTCAACAAGGGCATTAGATGCTTAGGATTGCTGGTTTTATTTTGAGGGACAAGCAACGTCTTATTGAAAGGAAATCAAATGCACACAATAAATACCAGCCTATGCACCTGCAAGATCCATCATTTTTGTCAAAATGAAGAAAATAGCCTCAGGATGTTGCCGCACAAGCGCCATTCCTTTCATGCACCATGTGACACCATAACACAGAGGTGTCAAACTCACAGCCCACAGGCCAAACGTGCTGGCCACGCCCACCCCTGGTTTAGCAAAGGGGGGAGAAGTTGCGATACGTCACGTGCAGAGGTGGGCTGCAGCTGGTTCACACCGATTCAGGCGAACCGGTTAAGTTTTTTACCAGTTCGGAGAACCAGCTAATCCCACCTCTAGCTGGCCCCGCCCCACCCCTCCACTCCCAGGAGTTCTCCCACGTGCCCCGTTTATTTATTATTTTATTTATTTAATCATATTTTTATACCGCCCTTCTCCCGCAGGACTCAGGGCGGTGCACAGCCTAAGTAAAAACACAAAACACCATAAATTTAAAATTTAAAAATATTAAACAATTTGGCCCAATTTAGTCAAAAACCCCAAAATTAAAATACCTAATTAAAATTCATTTAAATAGTCAGCCCCGCCTGATGGAATAGCAGGGTCTTGAGGGCACGACGAAAGGTATGGAGGTCGGAGATCCTACGTATCTCTGGGGGCAATTAATTCCAAAGGGCGGGAGCCCTCACAGAGAAGGCTCTCCCCCTGGGAGTCGGCAGTCAACATAATTTGACCAACGGCACCCTGAAGAGTCCCTCTCAGTGAGAGCGAACTGGCCGGTGGCTTCCACGGTGGTGCAGAAGGCCTTCCAGACCCAAAACGGGGCACGGGGGATGTCGCACTGCCCCCCCACCCCATTTTCCCTTCTAGGGTGGTACAGGCTTCCAGGCCCAAAATGCAGTGCATTTTGCAACAGAAACTCACCACATGGCACCTGGGAAGATTACATCAGCCAGCAAGGCTAGCTAAGACCCCCACCCCCTGGGAGTCTGACAATCAATCAGGATATTCTTTCTAGGCCCCAGGAAGTTCAAAGCCAGAGAGAGCATAAAACCCGGGGACTCACTGCGTCTTGCCCCCTTTTCTGTTCAGGAACTCAAGCCATGTGATCCTGTCCACCATTAAACCATCTTTCCAAGCAGTCTCCATGTTTCCAGTGTCTTTTTTCCCACTTGGAGCTGAAACCAGAAGGATATTTCTTCCTACACAGGATGAGAACTCAGAGTTTCTAGCTTGATTTCTTAACTACCACAGTAGATTGGCTTCTTCTTTTACAGTTACTCAATAAAAGGCAGAGGGGATCAAAGCAAAAAGGGAAAAAGAGAGTTATTCGGCATCTTCTCAAATAATGTATTTATTTAATAATGTATTTCTTTATCATTTCAATTCAATTAACAATTCTATTGGACTTTTGGCTCGAGACAGGTGCTCACATCTCCTATCTTGATAACAAATGGTATGTTTTGTTTTTGTCTACTGTCTTCTGTGCGTCCTCTCTTTCTATGTATTATACTGAATAATCACTGATTTGTTTGCTTTCAAACAGCATAAGACTAATGTCACTCTAAAGTAGAAATGCAATCTCATATTGACTGACCCATTCCTTCTATTTCCAAGTCTACACAACTGCAAGCAACTCGGTGTGGCATAGAATACACAATAAAGCAAGGTGTAGTAGCAAAAAGCTAAGGAATCTTTGCTTTAAAGGCTTTCAGGCTTGGCAAATAGGGATTTTTCCAAAGTTTTGCCTATGGAGGTCCCTTCTTTGAGGGGAGCATCATCTAGGCACCATCACGCCAAAAGAAATAGCGCAGAAGGGTGTCTCCAACCAAGGAAGCATCTGAGAATATATGAAGCAGAGCTGCGGTCCTGATATCAAAAAAAATTCACTTGCCCCTCTTCGCAGTTGAGACAGAGGCAGATCCTCGTGGGCGTCTCAATCAGGACCAGGTCAGAACGTTCTGATGGAGAAATGGCCATGTATTTCTCTTTCCATTCCCCAATCTGCCTGTGTCTGGTCTGCACATCAACATTTGTTAAGTTCACTGGCTTGCTGGCAACCCCTACACCCCAGTGGTGAAATCCAATTTTTTTTACTACCAGTTCTGTGGGCGTGGCTTGGTGGGCGTGGCAGGGGAAGGTTACTGCAAAATCCCCATTCTCTCCCCACTCCTGGGGGAAGGATATTGCAAAATCTCCATTGCCACCCCACTCTGGGGCCAGTCATAGGTGGTATTTGCCAGTTCTTAGAACTACTCAAAATTTCCGCTACCGGTTCTCCGAACTGCTCCATATTTCTGCTACCGGTTCTCCGAACTGCTCAAAATTTCCGCTACAGGTTCTCCGAACTGCTCCATATTTCTGCTACCGGTTCTCCAGAACCTGTTAGAACCTGCTGGATTTCACCCCTGCTATACCCCATCCTGTTGTATCTCCTACAATAATGTCCCAGAAATGTCGCCCTGATGAGAACTTCTGACAGCCAAGGACATAAGGATTATATTCAAATCTCTTGCAGTCTGGGACATTGTTTATTCCTTTAACTGGCTTAAGTCCTTTGATGCTTTTTCGATCTTTGGAGATTTTAAGGCAGTCAGGATGGACTGTGTCTGCACCCAGAACTATATTCACTGTAAAGGGGAAGGGAAGGAAGAAGAACAAGAGCTTCAGCTGCAGCCCTTATGTGTGTCTTCACCCCCAAGAGTTTAACCCTACGGCCTCTTGTGTGAATGGAGTTCAGCTTTCAAACACCCCCTCCAGGACTAGAAGACTCATTGTTTTTTTTAAACAAAACCTAAGCATTGTCTGGTTAAGGGTCCTCCAACTTTGGCAACTGTAAAATTTGTGGACTTCCCCTAATGGGGCTGCAAGTGTCCAGGTCTCTTCTGCACCCAAGCACTTGAGCTCTTCCACTGTTTTAGTCCCATCCTCTGTTAACTGCCGGTCTGTTCGGCACCCCTCAGACCTCATTATTCTATTCATTTATGTTGCCTTTGCCACCTGCCAGTCCACCCGCCACTAATCTGAACGCCCTCTGGATCCGTCAATTAGTTGTCCCACTCTTGGCTCTGCCACTCAGCTCTTTGTCTCTTGGCTCCGCTGGTCAATTCCCCTGTTCTCTAGTCTCCCATGTGGCTGCCACTCTGCTGATTGCCCTCCAGCTCCGCCATGCTGGATGGAGAATTCTGGGAACTGAAGTCCACAAGTCTTACAGTGGCCAAGGTTGAAGACCTCTGGCCAAGTCCTTCAAACCCTTCATAGTGCTCCACCTCTTCTAGCATCCGTGCACAATTCTTTTTAGCTTTCACCTTGCAGGTGAGAGTAATGAGATGGTGAGTGAAGAGTAGTTGGCTTTGCCTTCATTGATTTGCTGGGTGGGCCAAGGCTGAACAGGGACTCTGCCTGGAGCATTAATCCAGAAGATCAGGCAGAGCAAGAGGCTGCCATGTTTCAATTCTGAACTGGTAAGAGTCAGAAGGATCCCCCAGAGGTAACTTGGGACACACGATGGGATGTGAGGAAGATCCGTCCTTTTCTCTGGGAGCATCAGGATATCACAGGCATGTACAAAAGGGGAGGATCTTGCACAGGAAACCTCTGCTTTCATCAGTCTGATGGCCCACATGGTGGAGGCAACCCTGATGCTCCAACTTTGCTATTTGCTTTGACCCAAAGGACCTAATTTCTCTGCTCCCAAAGACCTCGTTTTTCACCAACTTATATTCAGGCAGTAAAATCAAGAGGATGTTATTAGCTTGGTAGGAATTCTATGTTCCTTTTAGTCCCACTCCATATTTTTCCATTTATCCATATTTTTCATTCTATACCAAGACTGACTTCAATTTTCTAGGTTATGTATACATAATTATACATAAGCCTAGCCTAGCCTAGCCTAGCCTAGGACTGGACTGGACTGGACTGGACTGGACTGGACTGGACTAGACTAGACTAGACTAGACTAGACTAGACTAGACTAGACTAGACTAGACTAGACTAGACTAGAATAGAATAGAATAGAATAGAATAGAATAGAATTCTTTATTGGCCAAGTGTGATTGGACACACAAGGAATTTGTCTCCAGTGCATAAGTTCTCATACATGTTCTCATACATGCTTATATGTACATATAAGCAATAAGTGATAAATCATGATTATAATCATAAAATACAATCATCATAAATCATAAGATAACAACCCTGAGCGATCATCATAGCATACAAAATAAGCAATCAACATAAATCATAATAAGATACTAAATAAAAGCAATCAATACAAACCATCATTTTCATTTTCAGCATGGACTTATTTCCTGAAGTCAATATAAACCATGAGATACAAACGATAAAGTTATAGTCATAAGATGCTAAAGGAATAGGAAAATAGGAAAGATGAGAAGGGTAATAGTAATACAGCCCTACTGGGTGGTTTGACATCCCAGGGCATAAGACAGTGTTGTGGGAATTAGTTGTTTAGCATGATGATGGCATTGGAGGAAAACAATTGTCCTTGTCTCTAGTTGTTTTGATGTGCAATGCCCTATAGAATTATAGGGCGATGAGGAAAACCATCATTTGTTACAAATACAAACACAACTCAGTATTGGAATATTGGAACATCTCTACTAAGGCCTTCCCAACCAAGGGCAGGAAATATGGCTTGCCTTCATTGTTTTTGCCTGCAGTGGAATGCATTGAAAGAAGGTAAAAAATCTTGCAGAGGCAGAGATTCTTGCAGTGGACAGAGGCAACCTCTATCCTCACTATGGTCAATGGGTCAAGGAAGTTAAACATGTGGGAAATAGAAAGTCAACTTGAAAGCTACATTTACTCTCTGCACCTAGAACATCCATCATGGACCACAAGTCAGGTTAGACCAGTTTCAAATCTTGGAGCGATTGCTTGCACAGAGGGAATAGCATGGACTTTCTCTTAAAACAGCCATCCTAACACACCTCGATGTTTTCAACTTTCACTAGGCTGTTCTTTCCAATGCTACACCCTGAGCTAAGATCTCAAAGCTCCAGACCCCACACACCAAGGGTACAGTTGCTTTGAGTGCTGAGAAAGGGCAGCATGGAAGCACGCTTAGAAAGGGCAGGTTGGAAGCATGCTTGGAAGGTGTAGAGGTGGGTCATGCTGCTGCTGTTGTAAAAAGAGAGCTGCCCCCCTTCAAAGTCCAGGTAGACCCCAACTTTCTTCATCTTCCCACAGACCAAGAGGGGCGTACGGGGCTCACTCAGAGCTTGGTATTCTCCCGCCTTCAGCTCAATAGCCCACACCCCTTCCTTGGGCAGAAAATTCAGCTGCTTCTTGCGCTTCACAGACTTTTTGGCCATCCCCACTATCCAATCGGTGCTGTCCTCGACATCGACCTCCCAGTAGAAGCGGCCAGTGGTAATGCCCTTCCGTCCCACCACACACGGGGTGGCGGTGAAGGTCTCCAGCTTTTCTTGCCAGATCTGTTGGTCAGGACTGAACTCGACCCCGGTGGCTTTTTCCACAAGGACCAAGCTGGGATGAGCTGAGTTGGAGTCCAAAGTGATGCTTGCAGGGACTGGAGAGGGAAGATGGAAAGAATTCAGAATGAACAAGAACAGACTTGTGCAGCCGGCTATTCCAGTATAAAGTGGCCCAGAAAGAAATTAGACACAAATGAATGTGAATATTAGCCATCCTCAACATGTCTGAAGATTCCTTTCTCTCTTTTAGCCCAAACTACATTATGATGTCATTATATATAACGGGGTAATTTTTTTTAATTTAATTTTGATTTATATGCCGCCCTTCTCCGGGGACTAATTAGAGCAGTTAAGCAATTATATTTGGAAGAGTTAGTGGTAAATGGAAACCAGGCCATCAAAGAACACGGTGGCATGACACCATCAAAGCTGGACAACAGCCAGAGCATAGAAAAACTCAGAGAAGCAGTGCAAGATTGGAAGGTGTGGAGAGAACTGGCCGATAGAAATCACCAAGGGTTGGACATGACTGAATGGATAACACCATCATCATCATCTTCATCATCACATTACAGGGTTATTGCTGGAGTACATAGCCTTGAACTTCTGCACAAAAAAATAGGATATAAAAGTAATAAACCAATAACCTGTACATTTGGTCTAAAACCTCAACTCACCTGGATGTAGCTCACCCAGGAGCTCCTTCCAGGTGTAGAATTGCAGAGGTCCTTTAAACTCGCCCAGGTTCAAGTCTACAGCCACCACTCCATCTTCTTCCTCCTCTTCTTTCTCCTCTTCTTCTTCCTCTGCTGTCTCTTCTTCTTCCTCCTCCTCTTCTTCCTCTGCTGTCTCTTCTTCTTCCTCCTCCTCTTCCTTCTCCTCTTCTTCTTCCTTTGCTGTCTCTTCTTCTTCCTCCTCCTCCTCCTCCTTTTCCTCTTCTTCCTGTTCTTCTCCCTCATAAACAGCTTCATCAGTCTCATTATCACACTCACCTGTGTCTTCAGTGCTGGCCTCCAGCCCATCTTCTCCTACCAGTGCATCTAGTTCGCGTTCATCCGGACCTTCTTGTTCCTTACGGACCCTGTAGGAGAAGAGCATCCCAAGGATCAGCCATTTTAGAATAAACCTGCCCCAATAGCAATAGCACTTAAGACTTTACAGCCCTCTCTAAGCAGTTTACAGAGTCAGCATATGGCCCCCCAAATAATCTGGATCCTCATTTTACCGATCGCGGAAGGATGGAAGGCTGGGTCAACCTTGAGCCTGGTGAGATTCGAACTCCAAATTGCAGGCAGCCGGCAGTCAGCAGAAATAGCCTGCAATACTGCATTCTAACCACTGCGCCACCATGGCTCTATCTATCAAGCCTAGAGGAATCAGATCGGGTCCTTCTACAGAGAGGTATCTGAGCACTTCTGATCAAAAAACAATGATGCTGCCTTATTATTATTATTATTATTATTATTATTATTATTATTATTATTATTATTATTATTATTATGCCTCTTTAATGGATTTTTTGCACTAAGGGGAAAAAACATGGAAAATACTGGGGGAAAGTAGATTCAGATCTGATGAATACTTCCCAGGGAAGCTGCAAAAACCAGGAGGTGGTGATGGCCATACTATTGCCAAGAAAATGCCCACGTCATCATCAGAAGGGAAGACTCACTCAAGAAAATCTCCACTTTTTCTTTTGTAGTTTTACAGAGATTTTGGAAGTGATTTGGGTAGGAGTCAAAGGGCCAGAAGAACATTTTCCATCCCAATTAAACTTTTTGTGGCCAAATCAACCTTCCTTTGCCTCTACTCCCAAGAAGGAAGAGGAGCCAACTTTATAATTGTAGCAGAGGTTTTTTTTAATGGAAGTAAACAAGTAGCCATCTTCCCTTCCACGTACTGCATGGAGGAGCTTCACCTACTCATTTTGGCAAATCCAGCAGCTTCTGAAAGGTGGAAGAGGAAGTCATGCCTACGGTGAGGAGGCAAAGTAATATACCGGCCCGCGGGGTGCTCAGCTCTGGCCCATGGGGCTTCCCTAGAAACAGCGAAGGACTGGCCCGCGGTGCCTCTGCCAGTGAAAACGGAGCTTGGGAGGGCCGCGCATGGTGACCCTTTTCGCTGGCAGGGGGCTGCGGGTGGCCATCACAGCCGAAAATGGAGCCCGTGGTGTAGTGTATTGAGTCTGCTCCAGGGAGCAGGCCCCCTAGCGGGTAAAGACTAATGTTCTGTTCACAGATTGGCTAGCCGCTTGACAGCTAGTATATAAGAGCTGTCAAGCCAAGGTTCACGGTTCTTTTGGAGTTAGCGTTGCCTGTTAGTTACGATGATTCCTCATATTAAATGTTACCTGTGAGCTGCAGATCACCTCAGCGTCGTTCCTCAGATAATTGTCCAATACGTTTCACGTAGGGCTGCGCGGGACCCCCCAAGCTCCGTTTTCGCTGGCAGCAAAACAAACTACTAACAAAAGTGGATCCCCCCAGCCCCGCTTGGGCCACCACAGGTGCTCCTGACACGAACCAAGCCCATTATGCCTACAGTGAGGAGGCAAACTAATGTAACGTGATGCCTTCCTTGTTGGTTCATGTTTTTCTTCCTTTCATGTATTTATTATATAGATAGTCTTGGACTTCAATGAGACACTGAAGTTAGAACAACGCTGAAAGGAGTGATTTACAAACGGTCCTCACAGTTACAGCTGTTGGTCGTGATCAAGATACAGGTGCTTGACAAGCCGCCTGCATTTACGATAGTTGCCGCATTGGGGGGGGGGGTCACATGACAGCCATTTGCAACTTTCCAAGCTGGCTTGGAGCAAGCAAAGTCAATGGGGGAAGCTGGATTGGCTTAACGACTGCACTGATTCACTTAACAACGGTGGCCAAAAAAAAGGTTGGGGGCAACATTTAACAACCACCTTGCTTATGAAAGGAAATGTTGGTCCTAACTTTGGCTGTAATTTGATATATAAGAAAAGAGAAACACTACTTACCTCTCTAGCAACTCTTTTGCCTCCTGTGGGAGGGGGAAGGAAGGAAGGAAGGAAGGAAGGAAGGAAGGAAGGAAGGAAGGAAGGAAGGAAGGAAGGAAGGAAGGAAGGAAGGAAGGAAGGAAGGAAAAGAAAGAAAGAAAGAAAGAAAGAAAGAAAGAAAGAAAGAAAGAAAGAAAGAAAACGTGAGATAACAGTGAAAATAATTCTTTCCTGCCTTTCTCCTTCCTCCACTTTCCTGCCAAAGCGTTCTGCATTTTAATGGTGCACAACAAATTTTTGCTCTCAGTAGATCATGTCCTAGTTTAAATTATCAGAAAAAAAATCCCGGTGAAATGCTATCACAACAAATATAGAAGAAACAAAAATTGAGGATTGTAGAGTCAGAGTGCTTGAGATGCCACTGAAAACCCAAGGTGATATAAAGCGCATATACTGTACTGATCGATCTCTCTTTTATATAAACAAACACTGTGGAATCTAGCAATTGTTACAGGAAATCAGTTCTTACTTATTTGTTTAAGAAAATGGATTTGGCCACCACCCAACTACTCTCAGTGATTCTAGGTGGTTTATAAAGATTTAAAAAAAAACACACAGAGATTTTGTCAGTCGTGACAAACCCTAATTGAACAAATCTTGGGGCGAGAAGTTTTATATTCAAATATATTTTATTCTTTATACTGTTTCCTTTAAAAATATTAACAGAATCCACAATGGTCTGAGAATCATTGTCTCCAACTTAATTAAATTAGCAAAGTTCCTAAAACCCTGAAATAAATTACCCAGGCCTAATCCATGTATCAAAGGATAAGGTCTGCATACACAAATAGGGATAATTAAATTACAGTAAGTCTCCCAGCAGAACTGTATGTTCACACATACACACACACACATACATACACATAAACACGTAAACACTTCTACATCCCGGATAATCTCCTATAAAGTTTGCTGTACCCCATTTCTCTACAGACTGCCCCTAAAAGCAAATTGTTTTGTTTTTAGGAATAAATATTTCTTTTTCCCTCATTTTTATTTATCCTTGTGCAGCCCCGGCTCAAGTTGGAACCCCGAATTATTCTTCTGACAATGTTTTGGTGCAATCTATGCACCCAGCAATTTTTTCCTTCCCAAGAAAACCCCACAGCCCCCGGTCCTCCTTACCTTAAGGAAACTAATGTGGTCTTTGCATTCAAGGCTGGCCTGTACACGGCACACAGTTTCTGAATGTGAAGCCAACTTGCAGTCCAGTTCCTTTAACTTGGTTTCCATCTGAGCCAAGTTCTTTTCTCTCTGGTTTTCTAAGGCCTGTTTTATAGCCAGCTCTCGGTCGTTCAGCAGCTGGTGCATCTTCATAAACTCTTCAGAGATATGATCAGACAAGGATTTGGAGCAGGTCTGGAAAAACATAGACGGGGCACAGCAAAAGGTTGTGGTTTGGTCAAACAGAAATGATCACCTGTCCACAATGGTGTTGGTTTTGGGGTAGACTCCTGAGAATACCTTGCATAGCGATAAAGAAATAAATAAGTGGACCATCAAACAAATCACCTCATTTGAGTTCTTATTTGAAGCACTAATGATTCAAAACATCCTACTTCGGGCATGTGATGCAAAGACTTAACTTTCTGAAGGAGACTCTTAATACTAGGAAAAATGGAAAGAAAGAGAAGATGAGGAAGAACAAAAGCAAAGATGGTGGACATAGTGGCAATGGGGACACCATTAGAAGATCTGAAAAACCAGGTTAGGGATAAATCGTCATGGAGAAACTCCGTTTTGCTCGGATTTGAGAACTACTTGATAGCATATAATTTATTTTATGTATTTATTGAATTTATATGCCACCCATTTCACTGTCAGGTAACTCATAATCAATCAATCAATCGATGCCACTATAATGATTACCTAAGCAATACCAGCAAATTCATTTTTTTTGGCCTTTTTTATTATAATGTAGTGATAGCACACATATACACACAGATGTACATACATGCACACAAAGAGAATTCTGTGGGGTCCCTGCTGTTCTCCGAGCTTGATTGTTTTTCTTGTAGACATTTCATTACCAAAGTAGGTAATATCATCAGTGCTAGAATGGAGTGCAAATCCCACTCCCTTCTAGAATAGATAATGTTAGCTAGTTGCAAAGCGAAACATCTGCAAGAAAACAAGCAAGTTCAGAAAGCACCAGGGACCCCACCCTTCAAACCTGAGCTACAAATATTCCCTTCTATTGGTACACAAAGTTCTAATTGTAAGAGTGTCCATAGCTTAGAGCCACCACAGTGCTTCTAAATGTTTAAAACTAAATTGAGAATCCTGGGGGGAAAGGGAACAGAATGGAATATCCTGAAAAATGCATGGTTGACAACTTTGGTGACTTGAATGCCACACTACACCATATTTATTCATTTATTGTTGATTTGAATGCAAATCAAATAAGCAGGTAGGTTTTCTTTTCCTTGGACTGAATTGCAGGAGCCTGGATTAAATGCTGACTATGAAACACCTAATATTAAATTAATGAACCGCAAATGGTAGCATCGAAAGCAATAGTTGCTGGGATGAAGAGAGAGAAGATACACTCGGTTTAGCATTAAACAGGAAGTCCCAACCCTCACCACTTCCCAGCTGCACCTTTAATTCGATAATGTTCTCCTGCTGGTGGCACTGGCTCCTTTTCAACCGCCTGAGACCTTCCTCAAGAGGCTCCAGAGATGCCTTCAGCCGGTCCTGAAGGAAGAGAAAGTTTAGATCCCACATAAAATGAACGCCAGCATTTGACTGACTCCAGGACAATTTTATACCTCCAGCCAGGTTCCGTCAGACGTCTGTCCCCCAACCAGCCCTAATTAGCATTAATAGCAGTTAAGAGTGTTTTATACAATGATAGATTTAGTTAGCAATATATTAATTTTTATGTTCCCCGGTATTTATTTAATGTTTTTCTTAAGGAACAGCTGCAATGTCCCAGGGTCACGTGATCTACTTTTGTGATCTTCTGACAAGCAAAGTCAACGGGGAAACCATGTTCACTTAACAACCGTGTTACTCATTGAACAACTGCAGTGATTCACTTAACGGCTGTGACTCTTCAGGAAGTGGGAAATTAATTGCATATATGCGAGATACAGATTCAGTATAACATTAGTGTTTCTCCATGCGCTTCAGAGTGGAAATCTAGCTTATGTTTACTGGTAAATATTTGGGAGGTTTCAAAAGCTTCGTTTCAGTGTCCTTGTTTATTATGACACTTATTATGATTCATATATGATATGAACCCTACTTGTATTTTATCTTGGCATGCAAAATAAGCTGTCTCGAGTAGCCCCACGGTGAGATAAATTTCACAAATTGAAAGAGAGATGAGAGAAAAAGAGACAGAGAGAGGGAGAGGGAGAGACTGAGTGACTGTTCTTCAACCAGAGGCCACCTTCTTTTTCCTCCCAGGTCCAGTTCTCACCTGATAGATCTGAACCGCATTTTTGATGGGCAGGAAGTCGTGTCCCCGGTGCTGAGGCAAGTCCCGGCAGATGACGCAAACGCACTCCTCATCTTGGCTGCAGAAGAGCTTGAGAGGCTCCTCGTGTTCCTCACAGAAGAACCAGACGCCGGAGCCGCTCAGCTGAGCCCTTTCATCCAGCTTCAGAAGCCGGGCCTTCTCGGCCAAGCTGCAGAGGGCTCGGTTCATGTGGCGCAAAGTGAAGGGGTGCCGGCACTGGGGGCAGAGCCCGCTACTTTCCCCAGTGGGGATGCAGGGCTCCAGGCAGGGAGCGCAGAAGCTGTGGCCGCACTCCAGTATGTGGGGCTTGCGAAAGAGGCAGAGGCAAATGGGGCACAGCAGGTCTTCAGTGAAACTGGACACTTCCCGTACTGAAGCCATGTTGGTTGATCAAAGAGAGCCTAACAGGTTTCCCAAGTTAGAACAGCTTCTATTTCTGCCTGTGAAGTGAACATAGTATAATAGGGTTAGAAGGGACCTTCGAGGTGTTCTAGTCCAACCCCCTGCCCAAACAGAAGACCCTATACCAGTGATGGCGAACCTTTTTGTTGTTGCGTGCCAAAAGCGCAGGGGGAGGAGTGTGGGGTGTGTGTGTCACGTACGCTTGTGCTCACATCCATAATTTAATGCCCCCGGGCCCTGCCCCCCATGCATGCGCACGTGAGCCCCCCCGGAGACTCCCCCCAGTGCTCCCCCCCTTTTAGCACATGATGGCAAAAAGGTTACCGGTGGGCCCGGAACAGAGGTAAAACGCTAGCAGTTCGTCCTGGTTCAGGCAAGTGATTAAAACTACCAGTTCAGGGGAACCAGTAGTTAAAAAAAGCTATGGGTTCAGCCAAACCGGTATTTCCAGTGATCAGCTGTGTCGTGCAGCTTATATTTGCTAGAAAGCAGGAAAGAGCCTGTAGTACAGTGGACTAAGCACTGTTATTAACAACTGCTGCTTGCAATTACTGCAAGTTCGAATCCCGCCAGGCTCAAGGTTGACTCAGCCTTCCATCCTTTCTAAGGTAGGTGAAATGAGGACCCAGATTGTGGGGGCAATAAGCTGACTTTGTATAAAAAATACAAAAGAATGAAGGCTATTGCTTAACGCATTGTAAGCTGCCCTGAGTCTCCGGAGAAGGGCGGCATATAAATTAAAGCAAAAATCATAATAATAAAAAAAAATCCTGCTTTCTAGCGAAGCTAAGTCGCGCGGCATAGCTGTTCCACCCCTCGCTGTTCTACTTACCTAGTGAAGTCTTCTTTTTCTGTGCGAAGCATGCATTTAGCATGTATTGTGTATGTGCATGTGCAGCGCGTGTTTGGCATGCAGCCACATGTGCTGGCAGTGAACCGGTGGTGATCTGCGGAGGATTTCACTATTGGCCCGGAAGGCCCATTTTTCATCCTCCCCAGGCTCCAGAGGGTTTCTTGGAGCCTGGGGAGGGTGAAAACGGCCTCTCCCACCCCCAGGATGTCCTACGGAGGCCGGAAACAGCCCATTTCCCGATTTTCGGTGGGCCCAGAGGCCCTGAAAATTTGCTGACCAGCACACACATGCATGCTGGAGCTGAGCTAAGGCAACGCTTGCGCGCCCACAGATATGGCTCTGCATTCCACAGGTTCGCCATCACGGCCCTCTACAATTCCAGACAAATGGCTGCCCTATTTCTTCTTTAAAACCTCTAGTGATGGAGCACCCACAACTTTTAGAAAGGCAAGCATTTCACTGGTTAGTTGTTCTCACTGTCAGGAATTTTCTCCTTAATTCTAGGTTGGATCTCTCCTTTGACAAGTTTCCATCTGTTACTTTTTGTCCTGCTCTGGAGAATAAGTCAACCCTCTCTTGTACAGCCCCTCAAGCAGTGGTGGGATTCAGCCAGTTCGCACCACTTCGGGAGAGCCAGTTGTTAACTTTCTGAGCAGTTTGGTAAACTGGTTGTTGGAAGAAATCATTAGTGCAGAGAATCGATTGTTCAGTTACTTGAATCCCACCACTGCCTTCAAGTACTGGAAGTCTGAGGCGAAGGGGTGTCTGCCATCCCGGACAGATCCACCTTGAACACCAAAGTCACAAACACTAAAACTACTTTTCTTACAGGGTTACAGAAACAGAGTCTGAAGGCGCTTCCTGCCTTCATCCTAAACTAAACCAGGAAGGAGAAAATTGGAGACATTTTCTCCAATTGCATTTCTATTTTGCACACAGGAATTTCTTATCTCACCGTTGTCTGGGCTGCGTCTCTTCCTCCTCTTCCTCCAGGTGATTCTCACAGGCCGCTGCAGGGCAGGGGAACTCTTCAATGTGTCAGACCTGCCGCCACTTAAACCTCTAAATAAAAACCATCCTCGGCTCCATCTGTTGAGAACATCAGGGCTTTATGAGAAGGGCGTTGCAGGAAAGGCGTAGCCAGAACGGAGCATCGCATGCCAAAAACCCTATGTTTAATCTTCCCCTCCCATCACCCACCCCGTGCAACCAATCAAGTTCAGGTAAAATGTTTTTGTAATGGCCAGTTGTGTACAGGAAGATATGCAGGCAGGAGATGCAGAACTTAACTTTCGTTTCCCTACTTTCCTCCCTGCTTCTGAAACTTAACTTTCGCTTTCCCCCTTGCCTTCCTCCCTCCTCCCTCCCCACAATTCATGGCAGTCTGTCCCCGAAGTACAAGCAAGCGGAAGGTGGCAGCTGACACGATCTTCAGGAAAGCTCTTTTTTAAAAAATGATTTCAGCCTTCTTCATTTGAAGAATATTTCAGTGGCCATGAAGCCCCACCCCCCCTTTTTTTAAAGAAACATTTTTTTTACTTTGAAATAAGAAAGGAATCATTCTGAATTAAATCGTTCAAATTATTGTGCATCCCCAGTTCTTTCCCCACAGAACTCAGGTTTTTGGTCTGGTGTGGATCTCTTGCAAGAATGGACAGATGAATGAAAAGATAACTGGAAGAATAATTCCATAGTCCTAAGGATTGTGAGGAAAACAAATTCTTGGGACATCTTAGCAAGATAGAAGCATAGGAGGAAAGTGTGTTAATTGAGGCCTTGCTTTTTGATATCCTTATCAAAACTTCTATGACAACTGATACATTTCTTTTTATTATTAAGACAATAATTCTTTCTTGAGAACAGTAGCAGTAGGTGGATGGGAAAGTAATTTGAGGTTTGCTAATTGTGAATATTCATGTGTACATTTTCTATTACCCATGTATATATAGTTATCATTTTCTCCTCCTTTCCTGAAATGGATACAGGTGGTCCTCAACTTATGACCACAACTGAGACCAAGTTTTCTGTTGCCAAGCGAGACATTTTTTAAGTGAGTTTTGCTCCATTTTACCATTTTTCTTGCCACAATAATTAAATGAATCACTGCAGGTGATAAGTTAGTACCGTTTCCCCAAAAATAAGGCATCCCGATAATAAGACTAGATGGGCTTTTGAGCGCATGCACTAAAATAAGCCTCCCCCCAAAAATAAGCCCTCCCCGAAAATATTTAAACACAGAGCTGGAAATCAGGTAAGACAGCAAGAGGAGCCCCATCTTGCTCCATGCGCCCCAAAATAATAAGACCTCCCCGAAAATAAGGCCAAGCGCTTATTTCGGGGTTCACAAAAATATAAGACAGGGTCAAAAATATTTTTTCAGGGAAACACGGTAACAAGGAGCCTGAGTGGCGTAGGAGGCTAATGCCTCCTACTAAGGCAGCATTTAACATCCAGCTGCCTGCAATTACTGCGAGTTCAATTCTCACCAGGCTCAAGGTCGACTCAGCCTTCCATCCTTTCTAAGGTGGGTAAAATGAGGACCCGGTTGTGGGGGCAATAAGCTGACTTTGTATAAAATATGCAAAAGTATGAAGGCTATTGCTTAACGCATTGTAAGCCGCCCTGAGTCTCCGGAGAAGGGCGGCATAAAAATAAAATTTAAAATTTAAATTAAAAAAAAAAAAAACAAGTGTAGGAAGAAAAATCTGGTCTGGTTCCAATCCAGGAGACAGGTGCTAGAAATAAAATGGAGGCTGATTGGAAAGGACTCTGTTTATTGATGAGCAGAACCAACAACAAGTAGTTCTGGGACAGCTGACAAATTGGCTGAAGGAGTGGATGGATCTTTATAGGTTTCTGTGACTTTAAAATTTTGATTGTTTTTGGGATTGTGCAATGAAGAGGCTTTTGTATCTTTTGCTATTTCAATGGTGGTGGGTTAATCCTATTATTAGGTCCTGTCCTTAGAGTTTGGGTGGCGGAATGCAAATTCTTAATCCTATCAACTGGAGCTGAAGGTGTTTTGTTTGTGAATAGATTGGCCCAATCTTCCTGAATGGGCACAAAATAATCATTTCTAAAGAGTTCAGGCATCTGCTGGGGGCTCTTTTACTATGCAAAAAACTGGGGCTGCTTTCTGCCTTTAAGAGCATGTTTCTCCATTTCTCCTTTGGGGAAATTTAATATTCTGCCTCTTTTGATATTCCCCAAAATATTTCATTCTTGGGGGGGGAGGTGGGGAGGTGCGTATTTACTTCTTACACAAGGTAGGGGATCTTTGAGCAGTTGGCAGCATCCCAAGCCGTAACCCTATCTCCCACTCAGCTGAGCCTTCTGAAATAGCAATAGCACTAGACTTATATACCGCTTCACAGTGCTTTACAGACCTCTCTAAGCGGTTTAGAGCCAGCATATTGCCCCCAACAATCTGGGTCCTCATTTTACCCACCTTGGAAGGATCGAAGGCTGAGTCAACCTTGAGTCAATTTGATCCGCCAAATTGCAGTCAGTCAGTCAGCAGAATTAGCCTGCAGTATTGAATTCCAATCACTGTGCCACTGTGGCTCACTCCAATGCTCCAGAACCTGCCCTTTTTCAAATTCCATCTTTATTTTTCTGGTTTCGCTCTCCCTTTTATTTTGATTTTCAGAGCATTAAGAGCAGTGGTGGCACAGTGGTTAGAATGCAGTATTGCAGGCTAATTCAGCTCACTACCAGTAGTTTGACCCTAACCGGCTCAAGGTTGATTCAGCCTTCCATTCTTCTGAGCTCAGTAAAATGAGGACCCATTTAGGGGGTCCTGTTAGGGGCAACACGCTGACTCGATAAGCTGCTTAGAGAGGGCTGTAAGGCACTATGAAGCGATATATAAATGCTATTGTATTATCCTGAAAGATAGATCAACAGATGGAAGTCTGGGTCATTTATGCATGATTGCTTTCCAAAATTCTGTGGTGCCAGGAAGCATAATTTAAAAATAAATAAATAAATAAATAAATAAATAAATAAATAAATAAATGAGAAGTCAAGATAGCAAATTGGGCACAAAAGTAAAGAAATTTATTTATTATTAAAGTTCTTGCTGGAAATGACAAATCTTTAAAAAGGCATCTTTAGGGAAGGCAAAAACTTAGGGCTTTGCTGCTATTTCGTATATTATCTGGATTTTTGTGGCCCCGATCTTATAGGTCTACATAGGGACATGAGGATAGCTAAGTTACGAGAGTTGCAATAATCATGGTGGTGATGGTCCCTTAGGGCTTAGGTCACGGAGGCCTGCAAGGGAACAACCAGCACCTTGAATTGGACCGGAAGCAAATCGACAACCAATGCAGCTTGCGAAATACACTGAAATATGTCCATTACTGCTCAAGCCACTGCATTCCCTATCAGTGGAAACTTCTGGCTGGTCTCCAAGGGCAGCCCCAGGGAGAATGTGCTGCAGTTGTCAAAAGTTTCCTCACATGTTCTATTGCAGTGGTTCTCAACCTGTGGGTCGCGACCACTTTGGGGGTCGAACGACCCTTTCACAGGGGTCACCTAAGACCATCGGAAAACACATATTTTCAATGATTTTAGGAATAATTTTATGGTTGGGGGTCACCACAACATGAGGAACTGTATTAAAGTACTGTGGGTGGGAGGGGCAGATATGGCGGGAGCAGGGGGCCACATCAGGTTGTGGGAGCGCGCGTCTGCTGGCTCCAAGCGGTGGCGCGCTCCGGCCTCCATTGCTCGCCTCGTTCCCCAGGTTGCACAGACCCTCAGGCCCTGGGCCTTCGGCTGATGCTGTGCAATGCCCGGTCCGTGGTAAATAAAGCCTTTTGATACCATCGACCATGGTATCATGCTGCACCGGCTAGAGGAGTTAGGGGTGGGGGGCACCGTCCTACGGTGGTTCTCCTCCTTTCTCTCTGACCGGTCGCAGTCCGTATTGACAGGGGGGCAGAGGTTGACCCCGAGGCCCCTTGTATGCGGGGTGCCACAAGGGTCGGTCCTCTCGCCCCTTCTGTTCAACATTTATGTGAAGCCACTGGGTGAGATCATCCGTGGTTTCGGGGTGAAGTACCATCAGTACGCTGATGATACTCAGCTGTACATCTCCACCCCGGACCACCCCAATGATGCCCTTGAAGTGATGTCCCGGTGCCTGGAGGCCGTGCGGATCTGGATGGGGAGAAACAGACTCAGGCTCAACCCATCCAAGACCGAGTGGCTGTGGTTTCCGACATCCCGATATAGTCAGTTGGTGCCATCACTGACTATTGGGGGCGAGTCATTGGCCCCCACGGAGAGGGTTCGCAACTTGGGTGTCCTCCTGGACTCACAGCTGTCTATAGAAGAGCACATGACGGCCGTGGCAAGGAGGACTTTTTATCAGGTCCGCCTGATTCGCCAGTTGCGTCCCTTTCTGGATCGGGACTCGTTAAATACGGTCACTCATGCTCTCGTTACTTCCCGCTTGGACTACTGCAATGCTCTCTACATGGGGCTCTCTTTGAGGAGCACCCGGAGGCTCCAGCTGGTCCAGAATGCGGCTGCGCGGGTGGTTATGGGAGCAACGTGGCGCTCCCATGTGACCCCCCTCCTGCGCGAGCTGCACTGGCTCCCGGTGGTCTTCCGGGTGCGCTTCAAGGTTTTGGTTACCACCTTTAGAGCGCTCCATGGCATCGGACCGGAGTATTTACGAGACCGCCTTCTGCTACCAATAGCCTCTCACCGACCAGTACGCTCCCATAGAGAGGGGCTCCTCAGGGTGCCGTCGGCCAAACAGTGTCGACTGGCGGCCCCTAGGGGGAGAGCCTTCTCTGTGGGGGCACCTACCATCTGGAACGAGCTCCCCCCAGAGATACGGAGCATCCCGGACCTGCGCACGTTTCGCCGTGCTCTCAAAACTTTTCTATTTCAGCAGGCTGGCCTGGCCTAACTCTCCTCTTTTAAATTTTTAATTCGTGATTTTATAAATTGGGTGTTTTAATCTGTGTTTCGGCCAAAATATTTAATAATTTTAAGGGATTTTTTAATATTTGTAGTATCTGTATTTTATCTTGGCTGTTCACCGCCCTGAGTCCTTCGGGAGTAGGGCGGTATAGAAATTTGATAAATAAATAAATAAATAAATAAATAAATAAATAAATAAATAAATAAATAAATAAATAAATAAATAAATAAATAAAGGGCCGCAGCATTAGGAAGGTTGAGAACCACTGTTCTATTGGGTCTGTTGTTGTTTGACCATGAACTAACTAACAATGGCTTATTAAGTCTTTGCCTTCTCTTAGTTTGGCCTGATTAAAGGAGGTGGCAACTGAGTCACCCTAGAGACTAGGGTGGTCACAGCTGGCTGAGGCTGCTGAAGGCCTTAGGCCTCTACTTCAAATCCAGTGTGGCGCTGCTGCCGTCACGTCCTGCCCTGCAGGGATGAGCTGGGATGGCTGTGGCTTTGCACCACACTACAATACCCCACCGGCCACACATGGCCTGTGTCAGGACTCCCACAGCCTCTCCCCTGCACTCTGCTTCATGACCCCCACAATCACATGACTGCAACTGGGAGTGCCAGAATTGAGATCACTGAGCAAAGTAGTCCCATAGGCATCTTGCTTAATTACCATTTTGCCCAGTGACTGAGATTCCTGTCCCAGTTGTGGTTATAAGTCAAGACTCGCTGTAAAGTACTATAGGAGATTGTGCCTCAATGCAGAGAACTATCCTCACTACAGTCAACGGGTCAAGGAAATTAAGCGTGTGGGAAATAGAAGGTCAACTTGAAAGCTACACTTATAGCAGTCCCTGCACCTAGAACAACCATCATGGACCACAATAGTTAGGTCAGACCAGTTTCGAATCTTTGAGCAATTGCTTGCAAAGAGGGAATAGCATGGACTTTCTCTTAAAACAGCCATCCTAACGCACCTCGATGTTTTCAACTTTCACTAGGCTGTTCTTTGCAATGCTACACCCTGAGCTAAGTTCTCAAAGCTCCAGGCCCCTCACTGAGAGGGGGTATTCACTGCGAGTGCTGAGAAAAGGGAGCAGCCCTTCATGGAAGCACACTTGGAAGGTGTAGATGTGGGTCATGCTGCTGCTGTTGTAAAAAGAGAGCTGCCCCTCTTCAAAGTCCAGGTAAACCCCAATTTTTTCTATCTCCCCGCAGACCGAGAGGGGCGTTCGGGGCTCACTCAGAGCTTGGTACTCTCCCGCCTTCAGCTCAATAGCCCACACCCCTTCCTGGGGTAGAAAGTTCAGCTCCTCCTTGCGCTTCACAGACTTTTTGGCCATCCCCACTATCCAATCAGTGGCGACCTCGACATCGACTTCCCAGTAGAAGCAGCCAGTGGTAATGCCCTTCCATCCCACCACACACGGGGTGGAAGTGAACCTCTCCGGCATTTCTTGACACAACCGTCGGTCAGGACTGAACTTGACCTCAGTGGCTTTTTGCATGAGGACCAAGCTGGGATGAGCTGATTTCCAGTTCAAAGTGATTCTTGCAGGGACTGGAGAGGAAAGATGGAAAGAATTCAGAATGAATAAGAACGGACTTGTGTAGCAGGTTATTGCAGGAGTATAAATATGGGCTGGCTTAACATATTTTTTAACATATTTTTAATTTTTAATTGGTTTGTTATCTTAAACTGGGGCCAAATTAAGATAGATCTTTTTAATTGTTTTTTAATGTTTATATTGTATGTTTTTTATCTGGCTGTACACCGCCCTGAGTCTCTCGAGAGAAGGTGCGGTATATAAATTCGAAATAAAATAAAATAAAAATAAAATAAAGTGGTCCAGAAAAAAATTAGACACAAATGAATGTGATATTAGCCATCCTCAACATGTCTGAAGCTTCCTTTCTCACTTTTAACCCAAAACTACATTATGGTGTAATTATATATAATGGAGTAATTAGAGCAGTTAAGTAATTATATTTGGAAGAGTTAGTGTTAAATGGAAACCAGGCCACCAAAGAACATGGTGGCTCGACACCATCAAAGATGGACAACAGCCAGAGCATAGAAGAACTCAGAGAAGCAGTGCAAGATTGGAAGGTGTGGAGAGAACTGGCCCATAGAATCACCAAGGGTTGGACATGACTGAATGGATAACATCATCGTCACCATCATCACATTACAGGGTTATTGCTGTAGAGTACATAGCCTTGAACTGCCACAAAAAAAAATAGGGTATAAAAGTAATAAACCAATAACCTGTACATTTGGTCTAAAACCTCAACTCACCTGGATGTACTGCACCCAGGAGCTCCTTCCAGGCATAGAATTGCAGAGGTCCTTTAAACTCGCCCAGGTTCAAGTCTACAGCCACCACTCCATCTTCTTCCTTCTCTTCTTCTTCCTCCTCTTCCTCCTCATCAACGTCTTTATCAGTCTCATTCTCACACTCATCTGTGTCTTCACTGCTGACCCCCAGCCTATCTTCTCCCACCAGTTCAGCATCTAGTTCGGGTTCCTCCGGAGCTCCTTGTTCCTTACGGACCCTGTAGGAGAAGAGCATCCCAAGGATCAGCCATTGTAGAATAAGCTGCCCTAATAGCAATAGCATTTTGACGTATATACCGCTTCACAGTGCTTTACAGCCCTCTCTAAGCAATTTTACAGAGTCATGTTGCAATATTTTCAGGATCAGACTCAATAATTGGTTTGAGAATAAAGCATTTAAATAAAACACTGTTTATTTACAGTAGGCATTCTATATTCACTGAATAATCACAAGTAGAAGCAAAGAGGAGGTACGAACAGCTCCTTATATATACATGGGGCGGAGCAAGATGTGGGAGTGGTGAAGTATGAATACATTAAATGATGGAGAATAAGTTAACCCCTAATATCCCGGTTATATACTATTTACATATTGGAGAATGAGGCATTTACTTGTAACAAATCCCCCTCTAAATGCTGATTCGATATACAACAACAATTACATTCAGATTCGGAACAATATAAAACTTGTAACTTAGATGTTAGGTACTTGTGTTGTTTAGAGGGCAAAGGCTTTGTCAGTATGTCAGCTATTTGTTCTGATGTCTCGCAATGGATTGCTTTAATAAATCCATCCTGAGATAACTGTCTCACGTGCTTGAATTTTATATCTATATGCCTGGACCTTTGTCCAATAGCATCAGATCTAGATATTTCAATAGCTGCCTTGTTATCTTCATGTATGATAAATGGTAATGAAGGTTTCTTCCAAGTATTTGACAATAAATCATTAAACCATACAAGATTGTTGGAGGCTTTAGACAGACAAACATACTCTGCTTCAGTCGTTGAGGTAGCTACTAAGTCTTGTTTTCCAGTGTACCAGTAAACTGGACAATCATTAAGAAAAAATATATAACCAGATGTGCTTTTTCTACATGTGGTATCACCTGCCCAATCCGCATCGGCATAACATGTGAGGATGGGCTCTTTGACATTATTAGGTTCCAATAATAGACAGAAATCCATGGTATTCTTTAAATATCTTAATATTCTTTTAACGGCTTCCCAATGATACAATAAGGGTTTGCTGACGTACCTGGATAATAAATTAAGTGGTAAAGCAATATCAGGTCTAGTCCAATTAGAAATATAGAGAAGGGAACCAATAACTGATCTGTAAAGTGTATTATCCTTAAATTCGGGAGATGATTCATCTATGTTTCTCAGAAAATCAGTTTGCATGGGAGTGTCACAGGGCTTAGCATTATTTAAATTACATTTGTTAAGTAGTTCTATAATCTTATCTCTCTGGGAAAGTTTAAAACCCTTTTTGGTTTTACTGATTTGAACTCCAAGATACTTATTTACCTTCCCTAATGATTTTAAAGAAAAATGTTCATTTAGTTTTGTTACAAATGTCTCTCTCTTCCCTTTATGTTTACCTATGTACAAAATATCGTCCACATAAATTAACACAAATTCTAATGAGTCATCCTCCTTTTTGACAAAGAAACAGTTATCAGCAGTGGTAGCATTGAAGTTCATAGTTTTGAGTACCTTGACTAAACACTCATACCATCGTTTGCCAGATTGTTTCAATCCGTATAGGCTTTTGTTTAGTAACCACGTTTCATTTTTGTTTGTGTATTGGCTATGAGGCGCTCTTACATATATCTCTTTATCGAGTTTTGCGTGCAGGTATGCAGTCTGTATGTCGTATTGGAATACATCAAGGTCAAGGGCTGATGCTATAACCAGAGCTGTTTTAACACTCTCAGTTCTTACTGTGGGAGAGTATGTGTCTGTGTAATCCTCAGGATATTTTTGAGCATAACCCTGTGCAACTAACCTAGCTTTGTATAAAGTATTGCCTTCTTCTAGATTTTTAATTTTATATATCCACCTGGTGCCTATAACAGTTTTATCTTTAGGTGCAGGTGTAGGTGTGAATACATTTAATTTTCGTAAACTATCCATTTCCTTGGTCATGGCTGATTCCCATTTTTTCTTTTCTTCGGGAGGAAGTTTTAATACTTCTTCGTATGTGTTTGGCGTTGATGTTTCGCCATCCATGTACATTATGTAATCTTTGTATTTATTTGGTTTCTGTTACTTCCGATTGTTTTTTCTGGTATACTGTCATTATCATGTAAATATCTAGCTTCCTTTTTTGTTAATGAATCTGTTTTTATTTTGTGTTGACTGTTTGTCCATGTCTTAGTTTTGTTTTTAAGTGTATTGTGATTACATTCTTCACTAGTTATTTTATCCTGATGTTCGGTGTCTGGGCTTGTAATTGGGAATATTTCATTGAGATGTATTTTAGACCAGTTGGCCTGTTCATGAAATACTGCTGTTCTAGAAATCACAAATTTGTTATTATTATCAATAAATCTGTACCCTTTTGTGCCTGTTTCGTATCCCATGAACCTAAGTCTTCTGGATACGTTTTCTCCTTTACGTCTCAATTGTTTTGGTATGTGTACATCCGCAGTGACCCCAAATATGTGCATGTGTGCTATTTTGGGTTTCCTATTGTACATTAGTTCATACGGTGTCTTGTTTATGATGCTGGACCAAGTTCTATTTTGTGTATAATTGGAATATTGTAATGCTTCTGACCAGAATTGTTTACCTAAGCCAGCATCTTCTAGTGTGCATCTAATCATGGTTTGTAATGTTGAGTTTTTTCTCTCTACCACTCCATTTTGGAATGCAGAGAAAGGACTAGATGTGAAATGCAGCATCCCTTTGTTTTTCAGCCATTGGGAGAATTCTTTTGACATGAATTCAGATCCCCTATCTGTCATAATTTGTTTAATTTTGATATTATGTTGTGTTTCCACACGTTTGTAAAATTCTTTAAATTTCTGGAAGGTTTCATCTTTGTGCTTTAAAGTATAGACAAACCCATAACGACTATAGTCATCCACAATGGTTAGAAAATAACGTTTTCTATATGTGATTGATGGTGTTAGTGGGCCAACTAAATCCATGTGTACCAAATCAAAAATTTGATTGGTTGATCTTGTTGCCTTTTTTGGTTTGGGATTAGTTCTGAGTTTTGTGGATTTACATACTGAGCATTCCAAATAGTTTTTACAATTTTTTATTTTAACACCTTCAGCATGTTCAATCATCTTTTGTACTACAGGAAAACTAGCATGTCCTAGTTTCCTATGTAAGACATGTGCACATTCATCATGAATTGGTTTTCCAAGTTTGGGTTTTTTGTCATTGGATGTGTTACTAGCAGATGTGTCTTTGTGACTATGAAATGTCTCATGTACCTCATTATCACTATTGCTATTGTCTCCATTATCTATGTCATTGTTTTCTTCCATGTTAGAATCAATATTGTGTAACCATCTTTCTTTTGTGATTAAATATGGTAGGCCTCCTTTGATAACCACACTACCTACATTTATCTTGTTTCTCTCTAGTGTTGCTCTTCCTTTTGAAAATACTATATTTATGTCAGAATCTCTACTTAGTTTTATTGCACTAAGTATGTTATGAGGTATTTCTGGTATTAGCAATACCCCCTCTATTTTTCCTAGACCGGGTAAGTTTATATTACCTCTACCAATGACTTGTACTTTTTCTTGATTAGCTACTTTGATTACAAATTTATCTTCTATAAATGAAGACAATATGCTTTTGTTATGTGTAGTGTGATTAGTTGCTCCAGAATCGATAAGCCAATCGTTATCCTCTGAATGTTGTGTGCCAGTTGTGTTATGTTTGTTTAATCCATTTAGTGAACCAGATCTTCTATCTTTTGAATTGTCCCTGCCCCCTCTATGTTCTCTATAGTTGGGTGGACTTCTATATCTATGTCTATCAATGGATGATTGTCTGTTATGATATCTATTTCTATAGTCATTTTTCTGTCTTTCTCTAAGAAATTTAGGACAATCTCTTCTATTATGTTCCTTGGATCCATAGTTGTGGCATCCAATTGGTTCATGATACCTTTCTTGGAATGCTACCTTTTTATATTGTTTATGTTCTAAATGATTGTTACAACGACTCCTTCTTGAATTATCTTCAGCTATCAGCTTATTTGATAAATTTTCTATTGATAAATATCCTAAATTGATTGTGTCTAAATGTGACATATAACTATCCCATGATGGGTCTAGTGAGTTAATGATAACACTTTTCATTGTTTGATCTGAAATTATCTCTCCCCTTAAATGTAGTTCTGCTCTGATTTTGTTTAAAGATATTAAATGCTCACTTATAGTAACCCCTGGCTTTATCCTATCTGAGAATAAATCTTTAGACATTCTTGTGGTAGTTGCTACACTTTCACTGTGAAACAATTTAAACATGCATTGAATAATTTCTGAAACAGTTAGATTTTGCTTAATACTATGGTACATAATAGGAGATATACTGGAAATTAATAAGAAAAATGCTCTATGGTGTAGGCAGTCCAATTTTAGAGTCCAAGGTCTTTTAGGGGGGTTAGTAATAAAAAATAATAAGTTTTCTTTTAGAAAGACAACCTGAAGCTGTTGACACCATTCTTGCAAATTAATACCATCTATTCTCAGTTTTGGGAAATCATTGGGTAAATTCCCAATATTGTTAGGTCCATTACTTACAACTGGGGGTAGTCCGTGATCTTGCAGGTGTTGATAGTTGCAGAATGGCGTGGGTATGCTCGCAACAAGTCTGAATGGCTCTCTCTGTTCCTCATGTCCTCCGAAGCTGTCTGCGTAGTTTCGCACATGCGCGTTGTTCATTTCGCTTCTGGAGCTGTCGGGAGAGGTTCTCGCTGCTGCAGCTCCCTCGTAGCATTCTTCTTCTGATGAGTCGGTCTCCGGCTCGATCTTGGGAGTCCAGGTGACAGCCGGCGTTGCTTTCTTTCATTGAGATCGCTGGTCCCTGGGATCGTCTGTGGTGTGGTGTGGAATCTGCAGGGCTCTCTGGGTTCAGGTGTCGGTGCTCTCGTCGTCTGAATAGAAGCGGGCGGATTCTGAGTCGTCTGCTTGCTTGTTTGCCTTTTCTTTATTTTTCGATTGTTATCTTTTGTTGATTCTTTTGTGATTTTCAGTTTCGGTCCAAATGCTGCAAAAAGCGTTTTCATTGCTGATTCTATTTGCATTTCTATCGAGGTTTCCTCGGTGTCTGATTCTTCTGAAGAGTAAATTTCTTCACTTTTATTTTTTGCATTGTGTAAAGTCTTTCGCGCCAGATATTTTGAATTCTGCTTTCTGATTGGCTCTGCTTCGCTCATCTTAGTGGTCTGTTGGAACCAAGATGGCTGCCGTTCAAAATTTTGTGTGGGACTGTTAGTCTTCTTATTTGCTATATTCTTATCTATAGGCAGTTCGCTCACCATTTTTGAATCTTTAGGTTCATCTGTTACGATGTGTTTCTCTCTCGCTGCTCCGTTGTTTTTTATTATGTCTTGGAAGTTCGCGATGAGATTTTCGTCATTCTTTTGACTTTTCAAGAGTCTCAGTATCTCTGACCTGAGTTCGTTGTTTTCTATCTCGTTTTCCTCTTGGTCATCAGTTTCATCCATTATTTCTTCGCTGTCTGTAGTACAGTCTTCAGATTCTCTCGATATTGCTGTTGTGGATTCATCGATCATTTCTTGGTCTGCTTCCATTTCTTTACTGTGTGCCCTGGTGTTGGGTCTTTCGCTTTTGTTTTTGGAGTTTTCTCTCTTAGGCATATTTAAAGTTTTATTGAGTCAATTCAACCATCCTCTGCTACCAGATTGTGGCAATATTTTCAGGATCAGACTCAATAATTGGTTTGAGAATAAAGCATTTAAATAAAACACTGTTTATTTACAGTAGGCATTCTATATTCACTGAATAATCACAAGTAGAAGCAAAGAGGAGGTACAAACAGCTCCTTATATATACATGGGGCGGAGCAAGATGTGGGAGTGGTGAAGTATGAATACATTAAATGATGGAGAATAAGTTAACCCCTAATATCCCGGTTATATACTATTTACATATTGGAGAATGAGGCATTTACTTGTAACAAGTCAGCATATGGCTCCCAAATAATCTGGGTCCTCATTTTACCTACTGTGGAAGGATGGAAGGCTGAGTCAACCTTGAGCCTGGTGAGATTCAAACTGCCAAATTGCAGGCAGCCGGCAGGCAGCAGAAATAGCCTGCAGTACTGCATTCTAACCACTGCGCCACCATGGCTCTATCTATCAAGCCTAGAGGAATCAGATCGGGGTCCTTCTACAGAGAGATATCTGAGCACTTCTGATCAAAAAAGAATGATGCTGCCCTATTATTTATTGGTTAATCTTTAGTGAAATTCACAGCCTTTGAGGCTGGTTAATAGCTCAGCAGCTCGAGTCCTAACCAAGGACCTAGGAACTGTTAAGATATCGTCGGAGGATGTAAGCTGTTCCAAGTAAGGTGGTTTTTTGTAGAGTCAAAATGTTCAAGTCCGGCAAATTTAGAATTTCTAAATAGCAGGGTAGCCCTTTGGGTATTGCTCCAAGGGCTCCAATTACAATCAGGACAACACACGATTTCTTTTTCCACAGTCGCTCAACTTCAATTTGCAAATCCCGGTACTTTGTGATTTTTTCTTGCTGCTTATCTTCAATCCGTGCATCACCAGGTATTGCAATGTCAATGAACCATACTTTTTTCTTTTCAACTATTGTTATGTCAGGTGTGTTGTGGACCAAGTGCCTGTCAGTCTGAATCCTAAAGTCCCACAAGATCTTGAGTTTCTCATTCTCTAAAACTTTCTCAACCTGATGTTCCCAGTGGTTTTTGCTGTACTCAAATCCAAACTTCTGGCACAATTTCCAGTGAATGATCTTAGCAACATGGTCATGGCGTTGTAGGTAGTCAGTTTGTGAAATTTTGCTGCACCCACTGATCAGGTGGTCAACTGTCTCCTCTTTCTCATTGCAGAGGCGGCATTTGCTGTTGGTGGTAACATGTTGAATTTTTGCCTTCATGCAGTTTGTGGCTAGGGCTTGTTCTTGAGCTGCCAAAATAAAGCTTTCTGTTTCTTTTTTCAGTACTCCTGATCTTAACCAGTTCCAAGTTACTTTCTGGTCAGCTTTGCCTTCAATACTTTTCAAGTATTGGCCATGCAGAGCTTTGTGTTTCCAATTTTCAGCTCGCTGCTCAATTACTTCTTTCTTATATTCTGCTTTTGTTTTAGTTGTCTTTAAAAGGCCTCCTTTATTTACTTCCTTAATCATTGGTTCTTCACTTTTCTGGATGTAATCATTCAAGCTGCATTTTTCTTCTTCCATAGTCTGCTTTACTTGTAGGAGTCCTCAACCACCCTCTGCTCTTGGTAAATATAATTGGTCAACATCACTTTTAGGGTGCAAGGCATGATTCATTGTCATAAGCTTCCTTGTTTTTCTGTCCAAATTGTCTAACTCCATCTGGGTCCAGTCAATTATTCTTGCAGAGTATCTAATCACAGGTATAGCCCAGGTATTTATGGCTTTTATGATGTTTCCTCCACTCAATTTGGACATTAATATCTTACGAATTCGCCGAATGTATTTGGCTGAAGTTAATTCCTTGACTTTATTATGCATTAAGTCAGAGGCTTCTAAAATCCCCAAATACTTGTAGCCTTCTTCTGATTTTACTGCCTTTATCATTTCTTCATTCTCTAGTTCTATTCCATCCTCTTCTATGATTTTGCCTGCTTTGGTTGCTATTGTTGCACATTTGTCAATTCCAAACTGCATACCAATGTCTTGGCTGAATTCTTTTGTGTTTTCAATTAATAAATTAAGTTCAGCTTTTGTTTTACCAAACAGCTTCAAATCATCCATGTACATCAAGTGCGAGATTTTCAGTCCTTTCTTCTTCTTCTTCTTCTTCTTCTTCTTCTTCTTCTTCTTCTTATTATTATTATTATTATTATTATTATTATTATTATTATTATTATTATTAGCCTCTTTAATGGATTTTGTGCACTAAGGGGAAAAACATGAAAAATACTGGGGGAAAGTAGATTCAGAGCTGATGAATACTTCCCATGGAAGCTGCAAAAACCAGGAGGTGGTGATGGCCATACTATTGCCAAGAAAATGCCCACGTCATCATCAGAAGGGAAGACTCACTCAAGAAAATCACCACTTTTTCTTTTTGTAGTTTTACAGAGTTTTTGGAAGTGATTTGGGTAGGAGTCAAAGGGCCAGAAGAACATTTTCCATCCCAATTAAACTTTTTGTGGCCAAATCAACCTTCCTTTGCCTCTACTCCCAAGAAGGAAGAGGAGCCAACTTTATAATTGTAGCAGAGGTTTTTTTTTAATGGAAGTAAACAAGTAGCCATCTTCCCTTCCGTATACTGCATGGAGGAGCTTCACCTACTCATTTTGGCAAATCCAGCAGCTTCTGAAAGGTGGAAGAGGAAGTCATGCCTACAGTGAGGAGGCAAAGTAATATACCCTGCATCAGGAGTGTCAAACTCAAGGCTTGCAGGCTGGATCCGGCCCGCAGGGTGCTCAGCTCTGGCCCATGGGGCTTCCCTAGAAACAGCGAAGGACTGGCCCGCGGTGCCTCTGCCAGTGAAAACAGAGCTTGGGAGGGCTGCGTGCGGTGACCCTTTTCGCTAGCAGGGGGCTGCGGGTGGCCATCACAGCCGAAAATGGAGCCCGTGGTGTAGTGTATTGAGTCTGCTCTGGGGAGTAGGCCCCCTAGCGGGTAAAGACTAATGTTCTGTTCACGGATTGGCTAGCCGCTTGACAGCTAGTATACAAGAGCTGTCAAGCCGAGGTTCGCGGTTCTTTTGGAGTTAGCGTTGCCTGTTAGTTACGATGGTTCCTCATATTAAACGTTACCTGTGAGCTGCAGATCACCTTAGCATTGTTCCTCAGATAATCGGCCAATACGTTTCATGTGGGGCTGCGCGGGACCCCCCGAGCTCCATTTTCACTGGCAGCAAAACAACTACTAGCAAAAGTGGATCCTCCCCAGCCCTGCCTGGGCCACCACAGGTGCCCCTGATATGAACCAAGCCTATTATGCCTACAATGAGGAGGCAAACTAATATAACGTAATGCCTTCCTTGTTGGTTCATGCTTTTCTTCCTTTCATATATTTATTATATAGGTAGTCTTGGACTTAGCAACCATTCAATGAGACACCAAAATTACAACAACGCTGAAAGGAGTGATTTACAAATGGTCCTCACATTTACAGCTGTTGGTCGTGAGGTGCTTGACAAGCCACCTGCATTTACGATAGTTGCCGCATTGGGGGTGGTGGTCACGTGACGGCCATTTGCAACTTTCCCAGCTGGCTTGGAACAAGCAAAGTCAATGGGGGAAGCTGGATTGGCTTAACGACTGCACTGATTCACTTAACAATGGTGGCAAAAAAAAAAAAAGGTTGGGGGCAACATTTAACAACCACCTTGCTTATGAAAGTAAATGTTGGTCCTAACTTTGGCTGTAATTTGATATATAAGAAAAAAGAAACACTACTTACCTCTCAAGCAACTCTTTTGCCTCCTGTGGGTGGGGAGGAGGGAGAAAAGGAAGGAAGGAAGGAAGGAAGGAAGGAAGGAAGGAAGGAAGGAAGGAAGGAAGGAAGGAAAAGAAAGAAAGAAAGAAAGAAAGAAAGAAAGAAAGAAAGAAAGAAAGAAAGAAAGAAAGAAAGAAAATGTGAGATAACAGTGAAACTAATTCTTTCTGTGGATAATCACCCACTTTCCTGCCAAAGCGTTCTGCATTTTAATGGCACACAAACAGATTCTACTCTCAGTAGATCCTCAGCCGAGTTTATTATCAGGAAAAAAATCCCAGTGAAATGCTATCACAACAAATATAGAAGAAACAAAAATTGAGGACTGTAGAGTCAGAGTGCTTGAGATGCCACTGAAAACCCAAGGTGATATAAAGCGCATATACTGTACTGATCGATCTCTCTTTTATATAAACAAACACTGTGGAATCTAGCAATTGTTACAGGAAATCAGTCCTACTTATTTTATTTGTTTAAGAAAATTGATTTGGCCACCCAACTGACTCTCAGTGATTCTGGGTGGCTTAGAAAGATTTAAGAAAAAACCACAGAGATTTTGTCAGTCGTGATAAACCCTAACTGAACAAATCTTGGTGCAAGAAGTTTTATATCCAACTATATTTTATTCTTTATACTGTTTCTTTTAAAAATATTAACAGAATCCACAATGGTCTGAGAATCATTCTCTCCAATTTAATTAAATTAGCAAAGTTCCTAAAACCCTGAAATAAGTTACCCAGGCCTAATCCACGTATCAAAGGATAAGGTCTGCAAACACAAATAGGGGTAATTAAATTACGTAAGTCTCCCAACAGAACTGTATGTTCACACACACACACACACACACACACACACCTCAGCACGTAAACACTTCCACATCCCGGACAATCTCCTATAAAGTTTGCTGTACCCCATTTCTCTACAGCCTGTCCCTAAAAGCAAATTGCTTTGTTTTTAGGAATAAATCTTTCTTTTTCCCTCATTTTTATTTATCCTTGTGCAGCCCCGGCTCAAGTTGGAACCCCGAATTATTCTTCTGACAATGTTGTGGTGCAATCTATGCACCCAGCAATTTTTTCCTTCCCAAGAAAACCCCACAGCCCCCGGTCCTCCTTACCTTAAGGAAACTAATGTGGTCTTTGCATTCAAGGCTGGCCTGTACACGACAAAGAGTTTCGGAACATGAAGCCATCTTGCAGTCCAGTTCCTTTAACTTGGTTTCCATCTGAGCCAAGTTCTTTTCTCGCTGGTTTTCTAAGGCCTGTTTTATAGCCCGCTCTCTGTCGTTCAGCAGCTGGTGCATCTTCATAAACTCTTCAGAGATATGATCAGACAAGGATTTGGAGCAGGTCTGGAAAAACATAGACGGGGCACAGCAAAAGGTTGTGGTTTGGTCAAACAGAAATGATCACCTGTCCACAATGGTGTTGGTTTTGGGGTAGACTCCCGAGAATACCTTGCATAGCGATACAGAAATGAATAAATGGACCATCAAATCAACTCATTTGAGTCCTTATTTGAAGCACTAATGATTCAAAACATCCTATTTCGGGCATGCGATGCAAAGACTTAACTTTCTGAAGGAGACTCTTAATACTAGGAAAGATGGAAAGAAAGAGAAGATGAGGAAGAACAAAACCAAAGATGGTGGACATAGTGGCAATGGGGGCACCATTAGAAGATCTGAAAAACCAGGTTAGGGATAAATCGTCATGGAGAAACTCCGTTTTGCTCGGATTTGAGAACTACTTGATAGCATATAATTTATTTTATGTATTTATTGAATTTATATGCCACCCATTTCACTGTCAGGTAACTCATAATCAATCAATCAATCGATGCCATTATAATGATTACCTAAGCAACACCAGGAAATTCATTTTTTTGCCTTTTTTATTATAATGTAGTAATAGCACACATATACACAAAGATGTACATACATGCACACAAAGAGAATTCTGTGGAGCCCCTGCTGTTCTCCGAGCTTGATTGTTTTTCTTGTAGACATTTCATTACCAAACTAGGTAATATCATCAGTGCTAGAATGGAGTGCAAATCCCACTCCCTTCTAGAATAGATAATGTTAGCTAGTTGCGAAGCGAAACATCTCCAAGAAAACAAGCAAGTTCAGAAAGCACCAGGGACCCCACCCTTCAAACTTGAGCTACAAATATTCCCTTCTATCGGTACACAAAGTTCTAATTGTAAGAGTGTCCATATCTTAGAGCCACCACAGTGCTTCTAAATGTTTAAAACTAAATTGAGAATCCTGGGGGAAAAGGAAACAGAATGGAATATCCTGAAAAATGCATGGTTGACAACTTTGGTGACTTGAATGCCACACTACACCATATTTATTCATTTATTGTTGATTTGAATGCAAATCAAATAAGCAGGTAGGTTTTCTTTTCCTTGGACTGAATTGCAGGAGCCTGGATTAAATGCTGACTATGAAACACCTGATATTAAATTAATGAGCCGCAAATGGTAGCATCGAAAGCAATAGTTGCTGGGATGAAGAGAGAGAAGATACACTTGGTTTAGCATTAAACAGGAAGTCCCAACCCTCACCACTTCCCAGCTGCACCTTTAATTCGATAATGTTCTCCTGCTGGTGGCACTGGCTCCTTTTCAACCGCCTGAGACCTTCCTCAAGAGGCTCCAGAGATGCCTTCAGCCGGTCCTGAAGGAAGAGAAAGTTTAGATCCCACATAAAATGAACGCCAGCATTTGACTGACTCCAGGACAATTTTATACCTCCAGCCAGGTTCCGTCAGACGTCTGTCCCCCAACCAGCCCTAATTAGCATTAATAGCAGTTAAGAGTGTTTTATACAATGATAGATTTAGTTAGCAATATATTAATTTTTATGTTCCCCGGTATTTATTTAATGTTTTTCTTACGGAATTTTTGTAGAGTCAGTCTCCCTCTCTCTCTCCCTCTCTCTCGCTAAGTGAGAAATTTGTTACATAAATTTTGTCCCATTTTACGACCTTTCTTGCTACAGCCGTTAAGTGAATCACTGCAGTTGTTCAATGAGTAACACGGTTGTTAAGTGAACATGGTTTCCCCGTTGACTTTGCTTGTCAGAAGATCACAAAAGTAGATCACGTGACCCTGGGACATTGCAGCTGTTCCTTAATATGAACCACTTGCCAAGCATCCAAATGTAAATCACGTGACCATAGGGATGCTGCGATGGTCATAACTGTAAAAACAGTCATAAGTCACTTTTTTCAGTGCCATTGTAACTTTGAACAGTCATTAAACAAATGATGGTGCATAATCAACCAATTGATCAACCTAGACCGGTGTTTCTCAACTTTACCAACTGGGAATTCTGGGAGTTGAAGTCCACACATCTTAAAGTTGCTAAGATTGACAAACGCTGATCTAGACAGTGCCTTGAAACTGACTAGTCCATAATGGCTTAGCTAATGCAACTGAAAGTGTAATTGAAAGGTATTGTAGAAAGTTAGCACACCCCCCACTCCAAGTAGAATGAACTATTCTAAGAAATATTAAAAAGGTAGAATATTATACCTCCCTGGATGAATAAAGGAGAAACATGCTCTTGGAAAGCAGCCCCCACCTTTGTTAATAGCCCCAGAAAGACTGGGCCATCCTATTTACAAGACAAAAGGCCTTCAGCTCCAGGGTGATAGGATTAATCCTCACTCAAGATCCAAACCAGGAGAAAGCCATTAAGCCATAATAGGAATTGCCCAAAGCCCCTTCATTACATCATCACCCAGCAAGATTCAACCAAGCCTGGGACACAGACAGCCTAGAAGGTTAGCTGTGAGCCCCGCATAGCCTCCTGGGAGCCTGACAGCCAATAGAATACCTGCCCTTACCACAGGAACAGGAAGCTCAAGTTCAAAGCCCAAGAGAGGCTTTGAAGCCCTGGAGGGAAATTCCTTTCCCAATGATGCTGCTCCCCATATAATGTCCTTAACCTAATGTTTCACTCCCAACCAATTCTCAGAACTAAACCTTCCTCCAAATAGAAGTCATCCAACAGGTAAACAAATCCAGATGCCAGAAGATGCCAGCAGCAGATCCCAAAACTCTTGCCCTTTCCAGCCTCCTAGTGGTTCATAGATCAAATAGTGACTCTTCAGGAAGTGGGAAATTAATTGCATATATGCGAGATACAGATTCAGTATGACATTAGTGTTTCTCCATGCGTTTCAGAGTGGAAATCTAGCTTATGTTTACTGGTAAATATTTGGGAGGTTTCAAAAGCTTCGTTTCAGTGTCCTTGTTTATTATGACACTTATTATGATTCATATATGATATGAACCCTACTTGTATTTTATCTTGGCATGCAAAATAAGCTGTCTCGAGTAGCCCCATGGTGAGATAAATTTCACAAATTGAAAGAGAGATGAGAGAAAAAGAGACAGAGAGAGGGAGAGGGAGAGACTGAGTGACTGTTCTTCAACCAGAGGCCACCTTCTTTCTCCTCCCAGGTCCAGTTCTCACCTGATAGATCTGAACTGCGTTTCTGATGGGCAGGAAGTTGTGTCCCTGGTGCCGAGGCAAGTCCCGGCAGATGACGCAAACCGGCTCCTCATCTTGGTTGCAGAAGAGCTTGAGAGGCTCCTCGTGTTCCTCACAGAAGAACCAGACGCCGGTGCCGCTCAGCTGAGCCCTTTCATCCAGCTTCAGAAGCCGGGCCTTCTCGGCCAAGCTGCAGAGGGCTCGGTTCATGTGGCGCAAAGTGAAGGGGAGCCGGCACTCAGGGCAGAGCCCGCTACTTTCCCCTGTGGGGATGCAGGGCTCCAGGCAGGGAGCGCAGAAGCTGTGGCCGCACTCCAGTATGTGGGGCTCGCGAAAGAGGCAGAGGCAAATGGGGCACAGCAGGTCTTCGGTGAAACTGGACACTTCCCGTACTGAAGCCATGTTGGTTGATCAAAGAGAGCCTAACAGGTTTCCCAAGTTAGAACAGCTTCTATTTCTGCCTGTGAAGTGAACATAGTATAATAGGGTTGGAAGGGACCTTTGAGGTGTTCTAGTCCAACCCCCTGCCCAAACAGAAGACCCTATACCAGTGATGGCGAACCTTTTTGTTGTTGCGTGCCAAAAGCGCAGGGGAGGAGTGTGGGGTGTGTGTGTCACGTGCGCTTCTGCTCACATCCATAATTTAATGCCCCCATGCCCTGCCCCCCATGCATGCACACGTGAGCCCCCCCAGAGACTCCCCCCAGTGCTCCCCCCCTTTTAGCAAATGATGGCAAAAAGGTTACCGGTGGGCCCGGAACAGAGGTAAAATGCTAGCAGTTCGTCCTGGTTCAGGCAAGTGATTAAAACTACCAGTTCAGGGGAACCAGTAGTTAAAATAAGCTATGGGTTCAGCCAAACCGGTATTTCCAATGATCAGCTGTGCCGTGCAGCTTATATTTGCTAGAAAGCAGGAAAGAGCCTGTAGTACAGTGGACGAAGCACTGTTATTAACAACTGCTGCTTGCAATTACTGCAAGTTCGAATCTCACCATGTATTGTGTATGTGAATGTGCAGCGCGTGTTTGGCATGCAGCCACATGCGCTGGCAACGAACCGGTGGTGATCTGCGGAGGATTTCACTATTGGCCCGGAAGGCCCATTTTTCATCCTCCCCAGGCTCCAGAGGGTTTCTTGGAGCCTGGGGAGGGTGAAAACGGCCTCTCCCACCCCCAGGATCTCCTACGGAGGCCGGAAACAGCCCATTTCCCGATTTTCGGTGGGCCCAGAGGCCCTGAAAATTTGCTGACCAGCACACACATGCATGCTGGAGCTGAGCTAAGGCAACGCTTGCGCGCCCACAGATATGGCTCTGCATTCCACAGGTTCGCCATCATGGCCCTATACCATTCCAGACAAATGGCTGCCCTATTTCTTCTTTAAAACCTCTAACGATGGAGCGCCCACAACTTTTGAAAAGGCAAGCATTACACTGGTTAGTTGTTCTCACTGTCGGGAATTTTCTCCTTAATTCTAGGTTGGATCTCTCCTTTGACAAGTTTCTTTTTGTCCTGCTCTGGAGAATAAGTCAACCCTCTTTTGTACAGCCCCTCAAGCAGTGGTGGGATTCAGCCAGTTCGCACCACTTCGGGAGAGCCGGTTGTTAACTTTCTGAGCAGTTTGGCAAACTGGTTGTTGGAAGAAATCATTAGTGCAGAGAATCGATTGTTCAATCACTTGAATCCCACCACTGCCTTCAAGTACTGGAAGTCTGAGGCGAAGGGGTGTCTGCCATCCCGGACAGATCCGCCTTGAACACCAAAGTCACAAAAACACTAAAACTACTTTTCTTACAGGGTTACAGAAACAGAGTCTGAAGGCGCTTCCTGCCTTCATTCTAAACTAAACCAGGAAGGAGAAACCCTGAGACATTTTCTCCAATTGCCTTCCTATTTTGCACACAGGAATTTCTTATCTCACCGTTGTCTGGGCTGCGTCTCTTCCTCCTCTTCCTCCAGGTGATTCTCACAGGCCGCTGCAGGGCAGGGGAATTCTTCAATGTGTCAGACCTGCCGCCACTTAAACCTCTAAATAAAAAACATCCTCGGCTCCATCTGTTGAGAAAGGCAGGGCTTTGAGAAGGGCGTTGCAGTGAAGGCATAGCCAGAACGGAGCATCTTATGCCAAAAGCCCTAAATTTAATCTTCCCCTCCCATCACCCACCCCGTGCAACCAATCAACTTCAGGCAGGATGTTTTGTAATGGCCAGTTGTGTACAGGAAGATATGCAGGCAGGAGATGCAGAACTTAACTTTCGTTTTCCCCCTTGCCTTCCTCCCTCCTCCCTCCCCACAATTCATGACAGTCTGTCCCCGAAGTACAAGCAAGCGGAAGGTGGCAGCTGACACGATCTTCAGGAAAGCTCTTTTTTAAAAAATGATTTCAGCCTTCTTCATTTGAAGAATATTTCAGTGGCCATGAAGCCCCACCCCCCCTTTTTTTAAAGAAACATTTTTTTACTTTGAAATAAGAAAGGAATCATTCTGAATTAAATCGTTCGAATTATTGTGCATCCCCAGTTCTTTCCCCACAGAACTCAGGTTTTTGGTCTGGTGTGGATCTCTTGCAAGAATGGACAGATGAATGAAAAGATAACCGGAAGAATAATTCCACAGTCCTAAGGGTTGTGAGGAAAACTAATTCTTGGGACATCTTAGCAACATAGAAGCATAGGAGGAAAGTGTGTTAATTGAGGCCTTGCTTTTCGATATCCTTATCAAAACTTCTATGACAACTGATACATTTCTTTTTATTATTAAGACAATAACTCTTTCCTGAGAACAGTAAAAGTGGGTGGATGGGAAAGTAATTTGAGGTTTGCTAATTGTGAATATTCATGTGTACATTTTCTATTACCCATGTATATATATAGTTATCATTTTCTCCTCCTTTCCTGAAATGGATACAGGTGGTCCTCAACTTATGACCACAACTGAGACCAAGTTTTCTGTTGCCAAGCGAGACATTTTTTAAGTGAGTTTTGCTCCATTTTACCATTTTTCTTGCCACAATAATTAAATGAATCACTGCAGGTGATAAGTTAGTACCGTTTCCCCAAAAATAAGGCATCCCGATAATAAGCCTAGATGGGCTTTTGAGCGCATGCACTAAAATAAGCCTCCCCCCAAAAATAAGCCCTCCCCGAAAATATTTAAACGCAGAGCTGGAAATCAGGTAAGACAGTAAGAGGAGCCCCATCTTGCTCCATGCGCCCCAAAATAATAAGACCTCCCCGAAAATAAGGCCAAGTGCTTATTTCGGAGTTCACAAAAATATAAGACAGGGTCAAAAATATTTTTTCAGGGAAACACGGTAACAAGGAGCCTGAGTGGCGTAGGAGGCTAATGCCTCCTACTAAGGCAGCATTTAACATCCAGCTGCCTGCAATTACTGCGAGTTCAATTCTCACCAGGCTCAAAGTCGACTCAGCCTTCCATCCTTTCTAAGGTGGGTAAAATGAGGACCCGGTTGTGGGGGCAATAAGCTGACTTTATATAAAATATGCAAAAGTATGAAGGCTATTGCTTAACGCATTGTAAGCCGCCCTGAGTCTCCGGAGAAGGGCGGCATATAAATAAAATTAAAAATTTAAATTAAAAAAAAAAAAACAAGTGTAGGAAGAAAAATCTGGTCTGGTTCCAATCCAGGAGAGAGGTGCTAGAAATAAAATGGAGGCTGATTGGAAAGAAGGACACTGTTTATTGATGAGCAGAACCAACAACAACAAGTAGTTCTGGGACAGCTGACAAATTGGCTGAAGGAGTGGATGGATCTTTATAGGTTTCTGTGACTTTAAAATTTTGATTGTTTTTGGGATTGTGCAATGAAGAGGCTTTTGTATCTTTTGCTATTTCAATGGTGGTGGGTTAATCCTATTATTAGGTCCTGTCCTTAGAGTTTGGGTGGCGGAATGCAAATTCTTAATCTTATCAACTGGAGCTGAAGGTGTTTTGTTTGTGAATAGATTGGCCCAGTCTTCCTGAATGGGCAAAAAATAATCATCTCTAAAGAATTCAGGCATCTGCTAGGGGCTGTCTTACTATGCAGAAAACTGGGGCTACTTTCTGCCTTTAAGAGCATGTTTCCCCATTTCTACTTTGGGGAAATATAATATTCTGCCTCTTTTGATATTCCCCAAAATATTTCATTCTTGGGGGGGGGAGGTGCGTATTTACTTCTTACATAAGGTAGGGGATCTTTGAGCAGTTGGCAGCATCCCAAGCCGTAACCCTATCTCCCACTCAGCTGAGCCTTCTGAAATAGCAATAGCACTAGACTTATATACCGCTTCACAGTGCTTTACAGCCCTCTCTAAGCAGTTTACAGAGCCAGCATATTGCCCCCAACAATCTGGGTCCTCATTTTACCCACCTTGGAAGGATCGAAGGCTGAGTCAACCTTGAGTCTGGCGAGATTTGATCCGCCAAATTGCAGTCAGTCAGTCAGTCAGCAGAATTAGCCTGCAGTACTGGATTCCAATCACTGTGCCACTGTGGCTCACTCCAATGCTCCAGAACCTGCCCTTTTTCAAATTCCATCTTTATTTTTTCTGGTTTCACTCTCCCTTTTATTTTGATTTTCAGAGCATTAAGAGCAGTGGTGGCGCAGTGGTTAGAATGCAGTATTGCAGGCTAATTCAGCTCACTACCAGTAGTTTGACCCTGATTGGCTCAAGGTTGATTCAGCCTTCCATCCTTCCGAGGTCAGTAAAATGAGGACCCAAATTGTTAGGGGCAACACGCTGACTCGATAAACTGCTTAGAAAGGGCTGTAAGGCACTATGAAGCGATATATAAGTGCTATTGTATTAGCCTGAAAGATAGATCAACAGATGAAGTCTGGGTCATTTATGCATAATTGCTTTCCAAAATTCTGTGGGGCCAGGAAGCATAATTTAAAAATAAATAAATAAATAAATAATAAAAGAGAAGTCAAGATAGCAAATCGGGCACAAAAGTAAAGAAATTCATTTATTATTAAAGTTCTTGCTGGAAATAAGGACAAATCTTTAAAAAGGCATCTTTAGGGAAGGCAAAAATGTAGGGCTTTGCTGCTATTTCGTATATTATCTGGATTTTTGTGGCCCAGATCTTATAGGTCTACATAGGGACATGAGGATAGCTAACTTACGACAGTTGCAATAATCATGGTGGTGATGGTCCCTTAGGGCTTAGGCCACGGAGGCCTGCAAGGGAACAACCAGCACCTTGAATTGGACCGGAAGCAAATCGACAACCAATGCAGCTTGCGAAATACACTGAAATATGTCCATTACTGCTCAAGCCACTGCATTCCCTATCAGTGGAAGCTTCTGGCTGGTCTCCAAGGGCAGCCCCAGGGAGAATGTGCTGCAGTAGTCAAAAGTTTCCTCACATGTTCTATTGGGCCTGTTGTTGTTTGACCATGAACTAACTAACAATGGCTTATTAAGTCTTTGCCTTCTCTTAGTTTGGCCTGATTAAAGGAGGTGGCAACTGAGTCACCCTAGAGACTAGGGTGGTCACAGCTGGCTGAGACTGCTGAAGGCCTTAGGCCTCTACTTCAAATCCAGTGTGGCGCTGCTGCCGTCACGTCCTGCCCTGCAGGGATGAGCTGGGATGGCTGTGGCTTTGCACCACACTACAATACCCCACCGGCCACACATGGCCTGTGTCAGGCCTCCCACAGCCTCTCCCCTGCACTCTGCTTCATGACCCCCACAATCACATGACTGCAACTGGGAGTGCCAGAATTGAGATCACTGAGCAAAGTAGTCCCATAGGCATCTTGCTTAATTACCATTTTGCCCAGTGACCGAGATTCCTGTCCCAGTTGTGGTTATAAGTCAAGACTCGCTGTAAAGTACTATAGGAGATTGTGCCTCAATGCAGAGAACTCTGATTCAGGTAAAAATTCAGTTCAGCTGTAAACTCAATGATTGGATTTGCACAATTCATTTGATCTTAAGCCTATGTGGACCAAATGCAGATAAACAAACTGCATTGTAGCTTAGTGTGCTGGCAGAGTTCATATAATGGGCAAGGAAGCTGAACACAAAGAATCACAATCTAATTATTTGTTCTTTTAACATATTTTCTTTTAACAAGAAAGATAAAATACAAAACAGAAAAAAAGAAGAAAACAATAATGACGATTTTGTATATTAAATACAAAATCGTATATATTGTTTGATCTGTGGTGCTATATATAACAGAATTTCTAACAAAATCTATATGATAACCTAGTTATTTGTCATTCAGTCCCTTCTGACTTTTTGTAAATTGAAGATACATCAACTCAATTCAATTTGCGTTGCCATATTTTCTAATACCACAAATGATTCCAGTTTTCACCACATCCATAAAGCAGCCCAATTACCTTCTGACTTCTACATTTCTTTAAAAGAAACATTTTATTGAAATTGTTTTAGAGAAAACGTATAAACAATCATAAACAGAAAACATGGAAGAATAAAAGGCATGTTTGCAATCATAATAGGGTTAGAGTTGTTTTGCTGTGCACCTATAGCATTATACAGTGATGAGAGAAAACCATCCCTTGTTACAGATACAAACACAACCAAGTATTGGAATATTGGAACATTTCTACTAAGGCCTTCCCAACTAAGGGCAGGAAGTATGGCTTGCTGTCACTGTTTTTGCCTGCAGTGGAATGCATTGAAAGCAGGTAAAAAATCTTGCACCACAGGTGGACAGAGGCAACCTCTATCCTCACTACGGTCAACGGGTCAAGGTAATTAAGCATGTGGGAAATAGAAGGTCAACTTGAAAGCTACACTTATAGCAGTCCCTGCACCTAGAACAACCATCATGGACCACAATAGTCAGGTCAGACCAGTTTCGAACCTTTGAGCGATTGCTTGCAAAGAGGGAATAGCATGAACTTTCTCTTAAAACAGCCATCCTAACGCACCTCTATGTTTTCAACTTTCACTAGGCTGTTCTTTGCAATGCCACACCCTGAGCTAAGATCTCAAAGCTCCAGACCCCACACCCAGAGGGTGCAGTTGCTTCGAGTGCTGAGAAAGGGCAGCATGGAAGCACGCTTGGAAAAGGCAGCTTGGAAGGTGTAGATGTGGGCCATGCTGCTGCTGTTGTAAAAAGAGAGCTGCCCCCCTTCAAAGTCCAGGTAAACCCCAACTTTCCCCATCTTCCCACAGACCGAGAGGGGCGTACGGGGCTCACTCAGAGCTTGGAATTCTCCCGCCTTCAGCTCAATAGCCCACACCCCTTCCTGGGGCAGAAAGTTCAGCTTCTCCTTGCGCTTCACAGTCTTTTTGGCCATCCCCACTATCCAATCGGTGCTGTCCTCGACATCGATCTCCCAGTAGAAGCGGCCAGTGGTAATGCCCTTCCGTCCCACCACACACGGTGTGGCGGTGAAGGTCTCCGGCGTTTCTTGCCACAACCGTCGGCCAGGACTGAACTTGACCCCGGTGGCTTTTTGCACAAGTTCCAAGCTGGGATGAGCTGAGTTGCAGTCCAATGTGATTCTTGGAGGGACTGGAGAGGAAAGATGGAAAGAATTCAGAATGAACAAGAACGGACTTGTGCAACAGGTTATTGCAGGAGTATAAAGTGGCCCAGGAAAAAAATTAGACACAAATGAATTTGATAATAGCCAGCTGTTAATAAAGCTACTGCCATCCTCAACATGTCTGAAGCTTCCTTTCTCTCTTTTAGCCCAAACTACATTATGGTGTAATAATATATAATGGGGTAATTAGAGCGGTTAAGCAATTATATTTGGAAGAGTTAGTGTTAAATGGAAACCAGGCCACCAAAGAACATGGTGGCTCGACACCATCAAAGCTGGACAACAGCCAGAGCATAGAAGAACTCAGAGAAGCAGTGCAAGATTGGAAGGTGTGGAGAGAACTGGCCCATAGAATCACCAAGAGTTGGACATGACTGAATGGATAACGTCATCATCATCTTCATCATCACATTACAGGGTTATTGCTGTGGAGTACATAGCCTTATATTTCCACAAAAAAAAATAGGGTATAAAAGTAATAAACCAATAACCTGTACATTTGATCTAAAACCTCAACTCACCTGGATGTAGCTCACCCAGGAGCTCCTTCCAGGCATAGAATTGCAGAGGTCCTTTAAACTCGCCCAGGTTCAAGTCTACAGCCACCACTCCATCTTCTTCCTCCTCTTCTTTCTCCTCTTCTTCTTCCTCTGCTGTCTCTTCTTCTTCATCTTCTTCTTCTTCTTCCTCCTCCTCCTCCTCCTCTTCTTTTTCCTCCTCTTCCTCCTCTTCTTTTTCCTCCTCTTCCTCCTCATCAATGTCTTCATCAATCTCATTCTCACACTCATCTGTGTCTTTCCTGCTGGCCCCCAGCCCATCTTCTCCTACCAGTTCAGCATCTAAGTCGGGTTCCTCCGGAGCTCCTTGTTCCTTACGGACCCTGTAGGAGAAGAGCATCCCAAGGATCAGCCATTTAAGAATAACCTGCCCCAGTAGCAATAACACTGAAGACTTATATACCGCTTCACAGTGCTTTACAGCCCTCTCTAAGCAGTTTTACAGAGTCAGCATTATGGCCCCTAAACAATCTGGGTCCTCCTTTTGCCAACCTCGGAAGGATGGAAGGCTGAGTCAACCTTGAGCCTGGTGAGATTCAAACTGCCAAATTGCAGGCAGCCGGCAGTCAGCAGACTCACCCAAGAAAATCTCCACTTTTTCTTTTTGTAGTTTTACAGAGATTTTGGAAGTGGTTTGGGTAGGAGCCAAAGGGCCAGAAGAACATTTTCCATCCCAATTAAACTTTTTGTGGCCAAATCAACCTTCCTTTGCCTCTACTCCCAAGAAGGAAGAGGAGCCAACTTTATAATTGTAGCAGAGGTTTATTTTAATGGAAGTAAACAAGGAGCCATCTTCCCTTCCGTATACTGCATGGAGGAGCTTCACCTACTCATTTTGGCAAATCAAGCAGCTTCTGAAAGGTGGAAGTCATGCCTACAGTGAGGAGGCAAAGTAATGTACCCTGTATCAGGGGTGTCAAACTCAAGGCCTGCAGGACGGATCCAGCCCGCAAGGTGTTTAGATCCGGCCCATGGGGCTGCCGTAGAAACAGTGAAGGACTGGCTGAAGTGCTTCTGCCAGTGAAAACGGAGCTTGGGAGGGCCACGGTAGAGCTCAGGAGCCCGTTTTCACTGATAGACCACTCAGGCCACCACAGGTGTCCCCGACACGAGTGACATCAAGCTGGCCACGCACCCCCACCCCCCACGGTCAAACACAACCCTGCTGTGGCCATCAATGAATTTGAGTTTGACACACTTGCCCTGTAGGGTCAGCCCTCCCTGTTGGTTCATGCTTTTCTTCCTTTCATATATTTATTATATAGGTAGTCTGGGACTTAACAACCATTCATTGAGAGATCGAAGTTACAATGCTAAAAAGAGGGATTTACAACCGATCCTCACATTTACAGCTGTTGGTCGTGATCAGGAGACAGGTGCTTGACAAGCCGCCTGCATTTACGATAGTTGCCACATTTTGGGGGGGGGGGTGTCACGTGACGGCTATTTGCGATTTTCCAAGCTGGCTTGGAGCAAGCAAAGTCAATAGGGGGAAGCTGGATTGGCTTAATGACTGCACTGATTCACTTAACAACAGTGGCAAAAAAAAGGTTGGGGGCGACATTTAACAACCACCTTGCTTATCAAAGGAAATGTTGGTCCTAACTTTGGCTGTAATGTGAGGTATAAGAAAAGAGAAACACTACTTACCTTTCTAGCAACTCTTTTACCTCCTGTGGGAGGGAAGGGGAGAGAGAGAGAGAGAGAGAGGGAGAGGGAGAGAGAGAGAGAGAGAGAGAAAGAGAGAGAGAGAGAGAGAGAGAGAGAGAGAGGAAGAGGGAGAGAGAGAACAGTCAAAATAATTCTTTCTGTAGGTTATCACCCACTTTCCTGTCAAAGAGTTCTGCATTTTAATGGTGCACAACAGATTTTTGCTCTCAGTAGATCAGGGGCGTCAAACTCAAGGTCTGCAGGGCAGATCTGGGCCACTGAGTGCTTCCAGCACCCTGGAACCAGTAAAGGACCAGCCTGCAGTGCCCCCCTCATTCATGATTTAGTTCAGGAGGGTGGGGTGGAACTGGCTGGGATCACGGAGACCTGGTTGGGCCACGAGGGGAGAGGTCCCCCTTGTGGAGATGTGCCCACCAGGCTTCCTCGCATTTCATCAGCCGAGGGCCCAGGGGAGGGGCGGTGGGGTAGCGGTGATTATTAAAGAAAGTCTTAGTCCGAGGGAGGCCACTGTTCATCAGATAGCTGGCTGTGAGTCCCTCTTTGTGAAGTGGGGTCATAAGGTGCAGATGGGTTTGCTGACTATGTACCTGGCTCCCTGCCACGTGGCAGCTGCCCTGCCTGAGCTGCTCGACGTAATAGCCGGGGTAGCGGTGGATACCCCCAGGCTTATGGTCATGGGGGATTTCAACCTGCCATCCGTCGGTGAAACGTCGGAAGCGGCTCTGGAGTTCATGGCCTCCATGACGGCCATGGACCTGATCCAGTTAGTTCATGACCCCACCCACACTGGAGGACACACGCTGGACTTGATTTTTCTCTCTGATCAGTGGTTGAATGATCTCACAATGGGGGACCTAGTCATTAAGCCCTTGTCATGGACAGATCATTCGCTCCTTCAGTTGGACTTTTGGACCGCTTCCCCTCGCTGCAGGGAGACGGAACCGACCAGGTGGTTCTGTCCCATGCGCCTGATGGATCCCGAGAGGTTCCTGATGGAGCTTGGGCCATTCCCTGAGGCTCTGACTCACGGCTCGGCTGAGGAACTGGCGGCCGCCTGGGACAGGGCGGCCGCCGGAGCCTTGGACCGCGTCGCACCTTTGCAGCCTCTGACCCGGTGCCGTTCTCAATTGGCTCCTTGGTTCTCCAAGGAGCTGAGAGAGATGAAGCGCCGGAAAAGATGCCTAGAGAGTGATTGAAGGTCCAGCCGCACCGAATCTGACCGGACACTGGTGAGGTCTTATATCAAGACCTACCTAGTGGCAATAAGAGTGGCGAAATCTAACTATTTTTCCACTTATTGCGTCTGCAGAGAACTGCCCAGCCGCCCTGTTCAGGGTGACCCGCTCTCTTCTTCGGGTGGGAATGAGGGAGGACCCCTTGCAGGGTAGAGCTGAGGATTTTGGACAGTTCCTGCATGATAAAATCGCTCAGATTCGGGCCGGCCTGGACTCTGATTGGATAGCCTCGGACGGGATGACGGAGGTGAGTCTTGAGAATGTTACCTGGGAAGAGTATGACCATGTGACTCCTGAGGACATGGACAGGATTTTGGGGAGGCTTAACGCTACCACGTTTACTGGACCCGTGTCCCTCCTGGTTGGTGCTGGCCTCCCGGGAGGTTACACGAGGCTGGTTTCAGGAGATTACCAATGCTTCATTGAGTAAGGGTGTCTTCCCATCCACCCTGAAAGAGGCGGTGGTGAGGCCCCTCCTCAAGAAGCCTTCCCTGGACCCGGGAGTCACTCACAGTCACTCACGCCCTCGTCACTTCCCGGCTGGACTATTGTAATGCTCTCTACATGGGACTCCCCTTGAGGAGCACCGGGAGGCTCCAGCTGGTCCAGAATGCAGCCGTGCGAGTAATAATGGGGGCGACTCGTCACTCCCATGTAACACCCTTCTTGCGCGAGCTGCACTGGCTCCCTGTGGTCTTCCGGGTGCATTTCAAGGTGTTGGTAACCACCTTTAAAGCGCTCCATGGCTTAGGACCTGGTTATCTACAGGACCGCATTCTGCCACCGATTGCCTCTCACTGACCAATACGCTCCCACAGAGAGGGCCTCGTCAGGGTGCCGTCAGCCAAACAATGTAGGCTGGCGACCCCCAGAGGGAGAGCCTTCTTTGGAATGAATTGCCCCCTGGATATACGAAGGATCCCTGACCTCCGCGCCTTCCGTCGTGCTCTGAAAACCCTATTATTCCAGCAAGCTGGTCTTACTGGATAAAAGGTTTTAAATTGGGTTTTGATAGGGTTTTAAAATTATTTTAACTGGATGTTTTAAATTTGGCCTATGATTGAATTATTTTAATAAGTTTTTAATTTTTGTTGTACATTGTTTTTACCATGGCTATTCACCGCCCTGAGTCCCTCGGGAGAAGGGCGGTATATAAATATAATAAACTAAACTAAACTAAACTAAACCCTGCCAACGAAAACGGAGCTGGTGAAATGCTATCATAACAAATATAGAAGAAACAAAAATTGAGGACTGTAGAGTCACAGTGCTTGATATGGCACTGAAAACCCAAGGTGATATAAAGCGCATGTACTGATCGATCTCTCTTTTATAGGAACAAACATTGTGGAATCTAGCAATTGTTACAGGAAATCAACTCTTACTTATTTTATTTAAGAAAATGGATTTGGCCACCCAACTGACTCTCAGTGATTCTGGGTGGCTTACAAAGATTAAAAAAAATAATACAGAGATCTTGTCAGTCGTGACAAACTCTAATTGAACAAATCATGGTGTGAGAAGTTTTATATCCAAATATATTTTATTCTTTATACCGTTTCCATCTTTCATTAAAAACATTAACAGAATCTACAACAGTCTGAGAATCAGTGTCTCCAGGTTAATTAAATTAGCAAACTGCTTCAACCCCCTAAAATAAGTCCCCAAGCCTAATCCACATATCAAAGGATAAGGTCTGCAAACACAATAGAGATAACTAAATTAAGTTTCCCAGCAAAACTGTATGTTCACACACACACACACACACACACACATATATATACACCTCAGCACGTAAACACTTCCACATCCCAGATAAATTCCCCCTATAAAAGTTTGCCACTGTACCCCGTTTCTCTGCAGCCTGCCCTTAAAATCAAATTGTTTTGCTTTTAGGAATAAATATTTCTTCTTCCCTCACAACTGTCTGAATCTCATTTTTATTTATTCTTGTGCCATCCCGACTCAAGTTGGAACTCCAAATTATTCTTCTAGCAATGTTTTCTTGCAATCTATGCACCCAGCAATTTTCTCCTTCCCAAGAAAACCCCACAGCCCCCGGTCCTCCTTACCTTAAGGAAACTTATGTGGTCTTTGCATTCAAGGCCGGCCTGTACACGGCACAGAGTTTCTGAACGAGAAGCCATCTTGCAGTCCAGTTCCTTTAACTTGGTTTCCATCTGAGCCAAGTTCTTTTCTCGCTGGTTTTCTAAGGCCTGTTTCATAGCCATCTCTCTGTCGTTCAGCAGCTGGTGCATCTTCACAAACTCTCCAGAGACATGATCAGACAAGGATTCGGAGCAGGTCTGGAAAAACAGAGATGGAACACAGCAAAAGGTTGTGGTTTTGTCAAACAGAAATGATCACCTGTCCACAATGGTGTTGGTTTGGAGTAGACTCCTAAGAATACCTTGCATAGCCGTGAAAAAATAAATAAATGGACCATCAAACAAATCAACTCATTTGAGTTCTTATTTGAAGCACTAATGATTCAAAACATCCTACGTTGGGCATGTGATGCAAAGACCTAACTTTCTGAAGGAGACTCTTAATGCTAGGAAAGATGGAAAGAAAGAGAAGTTGAGGAAGAACAAAAGCAAAGATGGTGGACATAGTGGCAATTGGGGCACCATTAGAAGATCTGAAAAACCAAGTTATGGATAAATCGCCATGGAGAAACTCCGTTTTGCTCGGAGTTGAAAACTACTTGATAGCATATAATTTATTTTATGTATTTATTAAACTTATATGTCACCCATTTCACTGTCAGGTAACTCATAATCAATCAATCAATCAATGTTTATGTTTATGTTTATTGGACTTTTATACCGCCCTTCTCCCGAAGGACTCAGGGCGGTGTACAGCCATATTAAGACACATATAAATTTACAAAATTTAAAACAAATTAAAATCGAATATATAAAAATTTGGCCCATAGATTAAAAACAAACATACACCCATTATAAAATTCGTATTAGGCCAGCCCGGCTTGTTGGAACAAAAGGGTCTTCAGGGCGCGGCGAAAGGTACGCAGGTCGGGGATGAGACGAACCTCCAGGGGCAGCTCATTCCAGAGGGCTGGTGCCCGCACAGAGAAGGCTCTCCCCCTAGGTGTCGCCAGTCGGCATTGTTTGGCTGACGGCACCCTGAGGAGCCCCTCTCTGTGGGAGCGTATTGGCCGGTGGGAGGCTGTTGGTGGCAGAAGGCGGTCTCGTATATACCCCAGTCCTAAGCCATGGAGCGCTTTAAAGGTGGTGACCATCAATGCCACTATAATGATTACCTAAGCAACACCAGCAATTTAAATCTTTTGCCTTTTTTATAATGTAGTTGTCAGCGTTCCAGAAAACCCCCCAACTCTAAGTAAAGACTCTGAAGCAAGCATTTTTCAAAGTTCTATTTACTAGACTAGGTAAACTGGCACATCTGGGAAAACCCGAATCTGAGTGGTCCAGGTTTTCCCTCAGTAAATCAAAACCCCCAAACCATCTCCTCCTCAGTCGATCACATGCTCCAATCAATGTCCATCCCACCTCGAGACATCACTCCGACCACTCCTTCTCCAGATGCAGGATTGCCCTGACCTTGAACAATAGGAAGAATGCTATTATGTCTACTAAATCCCCCCTCCTACTTTCCCACACATGAGAAGGTGGCAGCTTGGAAGCTTCCGGCCTAATATGGCTTCCAAAGCTGACAGTAGTGACAACACACATGTACATATAAACACACAAAGTTCAATTGATTTACATAAATACACATACAAAGTTCTGTGGGGTCCCTGCTGCTCTCTGAGCTTCTTTTTCTTGTAGACGTTTTATTACCGAACTAGGTAATATCAGTGCTCCAACAAAAGTGCAAACCCTACTCCCTTCCAGTACTAATGATGTTACCTGGTTGAGTAGTGAAACATCTGCAAGAAAACAACCAAGCTCAGAAAGCACCAAGGACCCCACCATTCATCCCTGAGCTACAAATATTCCCTTCTAAATTCTAATTGTAAGTGTGTCTTTTGTGGTATCTTAGAGCACCACAGTGCTTCTAAATGTTTAAAACTAAATTGAGAATCCCAAGGGAAAAGGGAATATCCTGAAAAATGCATGGTTGACAACTTTGGTGACTTGAATGCCACACTACAGCATATATATTTTTCATTCATTCATTCATTCATTCATTTGATCTGTATGCGAATCAAATAAGCAGGTAGCTTTTCTTTTCCTTAGACTGAATTTCAGGAGTCTGGATTAAATGCTGACTATGAAACACCTGATATTAAATTAATGAGCCACAAATAGTAGCATCGAAAGCAATAGTTGCAGGGAAAAAGAGAGAGAAAATACACTTAGTTTAGCATTAAACAGTCCCAACCCTCACCACTTCCCATCTGCACCTTTAATTCGATAATGTTCTCCTGCTGGTGGCACTGGCTCCTTTTCAACCGCCTGAGATCTTCCTCAAGAGGCTCCAGAGATGCCTTCAGCTGCTCCTGAAAGGAAGAGAAAGTTCAGATCTCACATAAAATGAACACCAGCATTTGACTGATCCCACAACAATTTTATACCTCCCTGCTTCTTGCAGATGCTAATCCTGGTATGACATTTGTGTTGGCAGGTTCTGCTCAGCAGCGTTTAAAATCCGTCAGACCTCTGTCCCCAAACCAGCCTTAGTGTTTATTATGATAGTTAAGAGTGTTTTGTACTGTGATACATTTAGTTAGCAATATATTAATTTTTATGTTCCCCTGCATTTATTTAATGTTTTTCCTTATGGAATTTTTGTAGTTTCAGTTTCTCTTTCTCTCCCTCCCTCCCTCTCTCTCTCCAGGTAGTCCTCAATTTATGACCACGACTGAACCCAACATTTCTATTGCTAAGTGAGAAGTTTGTTACATAAATTTTGTCCCATTTTATGATTGAGAAAGCGAAAATATTTTACCAACAATTCTGTGGACCAATGGATGGAGATTTGGGAGCAGTAGATGCTGCAAAAGAAAAAGATGAAGATAAGGACAAAGAAGAAAAAGCCAAAGAGGAAAGGGCCCTCAGAGAAGGGGCGAGAGCTAAAGATCCACCGGAACAAAGAGAGACTAGGGCGATGAAATTAAAAACTAGCAACAAGTAAATATGGAAAAAGAAGTAAAAGCAGTATCTTTAAATGTAAATGGATTGAAAGCAGCGATAAAAAGAAATAGAATATTGACTAAATTAAACAGTTTGAAGATGGATATTATGTTTACAGGAAGTGCATATTAGAAAACAATATTCAAAATTATTACAATACCCCAAACTAGGAGTACTATTTACATCATTGATACAACAAAGTAAAAGAGGAGTGGTACTATATATTAAAGAAAAACTAGAACCCAAACAAAGGCAGGTTCTTGATGGTTGAAATAAAAATGAACTTTAAACAAATACTTTTGATAGCATTATATGCACCAAATGAAAAACAGGAAGAATTTTATCGGAGACTACACAGGAAAATTGTAGAATTGGACTATGAAAATGTATGTATTATGGGTGACTTCAATGCTGTAACAGATACAGATTTAGACTACAAAACTGTAAAAACAAATAAAAAACCAAGAAAAACTCTGCCAAAGGCCTTCTTTACAATGACAGAAGAATTGAGTATACAAGATATTTGGAGACAGAAACACTTGAAAGAGAGCCAGTACACCTTTTACTCAAATAGACACTTATCGTGGTCAAGGATAGATATGATATGGATGTCAATTGGACTTACAGAAACAGTGCAGGAAGTAAATATTGGCTCAAACTTATGGGCAGACCACAGACCAATAACAATAACATGGAAAGGGCGAAAGAAAAAGATAAGATGGACTCTGAATGCAACAATATTAAATGAAAAAGAATTTCAGAAATTTGTGGAAAAGGAATTGGAAATTTTCTTTAAAATAAACAAAAAGGAGGATACATCACTCCAGAATGTTTGGGATACACTGAGCTGCACTGGTTGCCGGTGGTCCTTCGGATCTGCTTCAAGGTGCTGGTTCTCACCTATAAGGCCCTTCATGGCATGGGCCCGGGGTTGCAGGATCACCTCCTACCGGCCTCCCACCACCCAGTGTGCTCACATAGGGCTGCTCTTCTCCGGGTGCCGTCGGCCAGACAATGTCGGTTGATGGCGCCCAGGATGAGGACGTTCTCTGTGGCTGCACTGACCTTCTGGAACGAGTTACCCACCGGACTCCGGACGGCCCGATCTCCATTCCTTCCGCAAAGACCTGAAAACATGGCTTTTTAAGCAAATTGTCTGATTCTGTTTTGGGAGTTTTAATTAATTGTGGGATTTTAATTGAACCTTTTCATCTTATTTATTATTGCTATTTTATTGTGATTTTATTGTTGTGAGCCGCCCCGAGTCCTTCGGAAGAAGGGCGGCATATAAATTTTAATAAAATAAAATAAATAAATAAAATACAATGAAAGCATATATTAGAGGCCTGGCAATAACATATTTGGGAAAAAAGAATAAAAAGAAACGCCAGAAACAAGCAAGATTGGAAAAGGAGTATAAAAGTCTGGAAAAAGAGTTCCAGAAAAATGGTCAAGACAATAAAAAAATCAAGAAATTGATGGAATTGAAGGAACATGAAATAATTTTAAATGAACAAGAATCATTAGCAAATCAATTGAGAACATCGAGACAGAATTTTTTTGAAAATGCAAATAAACCAGGAAGATGGTTAGCATATAAACTAATAAAAGAAAAGGAGAAGAAAATTATAAAATATCTTCAAGATGGAGAAGGGAAATTACAATATAGAACTAAGGAAAAAAAGAAAGTAATCCAAGAATACTATCAAAAACTCTATTCCCAAGAGAAGATCTCAGAGAAGGTACAATGCTACTAAGAGAAATCTGACTTAATTAAAATATCAGAACAATATAAAGAAATGCTAGATGAAAAAATAACAATGATGGAACTAACAGAAGCCATAAAAAGACAAAAAAGTGGAAAAGCACCAGGACCAGATGGTCTACCAGCTGAATTATATAAAACACTACAAGAAGGGATCAGTAATGTAATGCTGGACTTATTTAATGACCTATTATTGAAGGCCAAGATGCCAGACTCATGGAAAGAGGCATATGTGACACTTATACCTAAAGAAGATACAGATTTACAATTGATTAAAAACTATAGACCGATTTTGTTATTAAATGCAGATTATAAGATTTTTGCCTCGATAATGGCAAATAGGTTGAAAAAACCGCTAAATGAATATATCCATACCAATCAAAATGGCTTCTTACCAAAAAGACAAATTAGAGATAATATGAGGATGATTTTGAATACTTTGGAATATTATGAGACTCATCCAGAAAAACAAATGGTGTTGATGTTCTTAGATGCACAGAAAGCTTTTGATAATGTGAATTGGCAGTTTATGATAAAACAATTACAGAAAATGGACTTTGGGGAGAGATTTATAAATACCATAAAAACAATTTACGATAGACAATTTGCTAAGATAATGATGAATGGAGAAATGATGGAAAAAATTAATATAATGAAAGGGACTAGACAAGGCTGTCCTTTATCACCACTATTGTTTATTCTGACTCTAGAAGTCCTAAATAGAAATATTAGACAGAATGATGAGATAAAAGGGATGAAAATTAAAAAAGAGGAGTATAAATTACAAGTGTTTGCAGATGATTTGGTATTCATTATAGAGGAACCACAAATAACAGGCCCTAAATTATTAGAACAGATAGAAAGATATGGAAAAGTCTCCGGTTTGAAAATAAACAAAGACAAAACAAAAATCCTGGTGAAAAATACAACAGAAAAACAAAACAGAGAGATAAAAGAAAAGTTAGATATACAAGTTGTGAAGAAAGTTAAATGTTTGGGAGTATATTTAACTTCAAGAATGGATTGAACTAAGAAATATAAGGTTGTTAACATTGGAAGGGCATGATTTGCAACTGGGTTGGCATGCTTTTTTGTGGTATGGTAGACATAAGATACATAATACTTTCATAGACATTATATGAGCCTTGGTGGCGCAGCAGACTAAAGTGCTGTTAAGTAGCACCAGCTGCCTGCAATTATTGCAAGTTCAAATCTCACCAGGCTCAAGGTTGACTCAGCCTTCCATCCTTTCGAGGTAGGTAAAATGAGGACCTGGTTTGTGGGGGCAATAAGCTGACGTTGTATAAAAAAGAACACCGCTTAGGGGGAGGCGAAAGCCCTACTAAGCAGGTATATACAAAAGTATGAAGGCTATTGCTTAACGCATTATAAGCCGCCCTGAGTCTCCGGAAAAGGGCGGCATATAAATCGAACCAATAAATAAATAAATAGATAGATAGATAGATAGATAGATAGATAGATAGATAGATAGATAAAATGCATTGTTATTGGTTTGGGAGAAAGTTAGAGATAAATATTATGTGAAAATACCAATATGGTTATCAACGATGGAAGCTTTAATACACCCAAATGTTTTTAATTCTGGAAATATTGTCAGATATAAAGATTTGTTAACAGATAAGGGGGAATGGAAAGAGAAATGAGAACGGGAAGAACAGGGGATTGGTATATCTACATATATCTGTATATGCAGATAAGAACAAGATATGAAAAAGATGCTAGGTTACATGATTTTTATTTGGAAAAGACTGAGTTGGATAGGATACTCACGGGAACGGAAGAAAATTTAATTAAAAACATATATTTTTTTCTATATAATGAATTGGAGGAGGAACAGGTAAAAGAAACAATGATATCTTGGGGAAGAAATTTTGGATATTCAATTGATCTGGAAAAATGGCAACAGCTATGGGAAAGGAATTATAAACTAACAATGTCCACCGCATATAAGGAAAACCTATATAAAATGTTTTATAGATGGCATATGCCACTGGAGAAGTTAGCAAAAATGTTTAAAGATAAATCAGCAAAATGTTGGAAATGTCATCAATTACCAGGATCCTATTATCATATGTGGTGGACATGCCCTGAAGCAAAAAATTATTGGAATAAAATTAAAATCTGGCTGAAAGAAATGACATAATCATGTATTGAACTCAAACCAGAGTTGTTCCTATTGGGTATCCTACCTGACACAATTAAAAAGGAATATATTTATTTGATTATACACATGATAACAGCTGCAAGAATTGTTTATGCTCAAAATTGGAAAGCAGAGAAAATACCCTTGGAAGAAGTAATAAAAAAGACTTTAGACTGTGCAGAAATGAATCGATTTAACTTCGTTGATTAAAGATAGGGAAGAATCAATATTCTTTAGACTATGGAATTATTTCTATTGTTGGTTGGAAAAGAGATATAAAAGATTAATTTTATAACTACTGTATATACTCGAGTATAAGCCTAGTTTTCAGCACATTTTTAATGCTGAAAAAACCAAGCATCCGAATGTAAATCACATGATCATGAGGATGCTGCAATGGTCATAATTGTGAAAAATGGTCATAAGTCATGGTTCTGTGGATGTGGCGTGGCTTGGTGGGTGTGGCAGGGGAAGGATACTGCAAAATCTCCATTCCCACCCACTCTGGGGCCAGCCAGAGGTGGTATTTGCTGGTTCTCCAAACTATTCAAAGTTTCCGCTACCAGTTCTCCAGAACCTGCTGGATTTCACCCCTGATCTCACTCTCCACTCCATGTGGCCATCTACCCAGAATCACACGTGCTTGGTGGTTCTGCTTCACCATTAAACCATCCTTCCAAGCAGACTCCATGTTTCCAGTGTCTTTCTTCCCACTTGGAACTGAACCCAGATGGACATTTCTTCCAACAGTATGTTTTTCTTGTAAGTCCTGGAGGGAAATTCCTTTCCCAATGATGCTGCTCCTCATATAATGTCCTTAACCTAATGTTTCACTCCCAACCAATTCTCAGAACTAAACCTTCCTCCAAATAGAAGTCATCCAACAGGTAAACAAATCCAGATGACAGAAGATGCCAGCAGCAGATCCCAAAACTCTTGCCCTTTCCAGCCTCCTAGTGGTTCATAGATCAAATAGTGAATCTTCAGGAAGTGGGAAATCAATTGCATATATGCAATACACAGATTCAGTATAATATTAGTGTTTCTCCATGCATTTCAGAGTGGAAATCTAGCTTATATTTACTGGTAAATATTTGGGAGGTTTCAAAAGCTTCATTCCAGTGTCCTTGTTTATTATGACACTTATTACGATTCATATATGACCATGATGGCGAATCTATGGCATGGGTGCCACAGGTGGCACGCGGAGCCATATTGGTGGGCATGCGAGTGTTGTCCTAGTTGAGCTCCAGTGCGCATGCACGCACCGGCTAACTGATTTTCAGGCCTTCCGGTCCCACCAGAAGTCAGGAAACTGGCTGTTTCCGGCCTCCGGAAGGCCTCTGGGAGGGGGATGGGGAAGGCTGTTTTTGCCCTCCCCAGGCTCCTAGAAAGCCTCTGGAGCCTGGGGAGGAGGAAAAATGGGCCTACCAGGCCCACTGTGCCATCGCGTGCCAAAAACAGGGGGAAGTGTGGGGGTCACATGCACATGCGCGGGAGGGCGGGGGGCATTGAATTATGGATGTGGGCACCCGCACCCGTGATCCCCCCCGCTTTTGGCACGCAACGGCAAAAAAGTTAGCCATCACTGATATATGATATGAACCCTACTTGTATTTTATCTTGGCTTGCAAAATAATCTGCCTCGAGTAGCCCCACAGTGAGATAAGTGGCAAATAAATTTCACAAATTGAGAGAGAGATGGGAGAAAAAGAGACAGAGAGAGGGAGAGACTGACTGACTGACCGTTGTTCAACCAGAGGCCACTTTCTTTCTCCTCCCAGGTCCAGGTCTCACCTGATAGGTCTGAACCGCGTTTCTGATGGGCAGGAAGTTGTGTCCCTGGTGCTGAGGCAAGTCCCGGCAGATGACGCAAACGAGCTCCTCATCTTGGCTGCAAAAGAGCTTGAGAGGCTCCTCGTGTTCCTCACAGAAGAACCAGATGGCGGTGCCGCTCAGCTGAGCCCTTTCATCCAGCTTCAGAAGCCGGGCCTTCTTGGCCAAGCTGCAGAGGGCTCGGTTCATGCGGCGCAAAGTGAAGGGGAGCCGGCACTCAGGGCAGAGCCCGCTACTTTCCCCTGTGGGGATGCAGGGCTCCAGGCAGGGAGCACAGAAGCTGTGGCCGCACTCCAGTATGTGGGGCTCGCGAAAGAGGCAGAGGCAAATGGGGCACAGCAGGTCTTCGGTGAAACTGGACACTTCCCGTACTGAAGCCATGTTGGTCGATTCAAAGAGAGCCTGAACAGGTTTTCCAAATTCGAAGAGCTTCTATTTCTGCCTGTTAAGTGAACATAGTATAATAGGGTTGGAAGGGACCTTGGCGGTCTTCTAGCCAAAGCAGAAGACTCTATACCAGTGATGGCGAACCTTTTTGCCGTCGGGTGCCAAAAGTGGGGGGAGCTTTGGGGGTTCGTGTTTGTGCCCACATCCATAATTCAATGCCTCTGCCCCACCGTGCATGTGCGTGCAACGTGACAGCAAAAAGGTGGGCCCGGTAGGCCCGTTTGTCACCCTCCCCATGTTCCAGAGGCTTTCTTGGGGCCTGAGGAGGGCGAAAACAGCCTCCCCAACCCACATCCTGGATGCCAGAAACAACCCGTTTCCTGACTTCCGGTGGGCCCAGAAGGCCCATTTTTCACTCTCCCCAGACTCCAGAGGCTTTCTTGGAGCCTGGGGAGGGTGAAAACGGTCTTTCCCACCTTCCCAGATGCCCTCTGGAGGCCAGAAACAGCCCGTTTCCTACCCGGAAGGCCTAAAAATCAGCAGGCCGGCCCACACAGGGCGCTGGAGCTGAGCTAGGGCAACGCTTGCGTGCCCACAGATATGGCTCCGCATGCCACCTGTGGCACACGTGCCATAGGTTCGCCATCCAGACAAATGGCTGTCCAATCTCTTCTTTAAAACCTCCATCTAATGATGGAGCTCCCACAACTTTTGGAAAGGCAAGCATTTCACTGGTTAGTTGTTCTGTCAGGAATTTTCTCCGTAATTCTAGGTTGGACCTCTCCTTTCACAAGTTTCCATCCATTACTTTTTGTCCTGCTCTGGAGAATAAGTCAACCCTCTCTTGTCTGTGACAGCCCCTCAAGTACTGGAAGACTGAGGCGAAGGGGTGTCTGCCATCCCAGACAGATCAGCCTTGGACACCAAAGTCATGAATCCTAAAATTACTTTTCTTACAGGGCTACAGAAACAGAGTCTGAAGGCACTTCCTGCCTTTATCCTAAACTAAACCAGGAAGGAGAAACCCCGAGATATTTTCTCCAATTGCATTCCTATTTTCCACACAGAAATTTTTTATCTCACCGTTGTCTGGGCTGTGTCTCTTCCTCCAGGTGATTCTCACAGCCGGTTGCAGGGCAGGGAAACCCCTCAATGTGTCAGACCTGCCACCACTTAAACTTCTAAATAAAGAACATCCTCAGCTCCATCTGTTGAGAAAGGCAGGACTTTATTAGAAGTGCATTGCAGTGATGAGTAGCCAGAACTGAGCATTGCATGCCAAAAGCCCTAAGTTTAACCTTCCCCTCCCACCACTCACCCTGTGCCGCCAACCAAGTTGAGGCTGGATGTTTTTGTAATGGCCAGTTGTGTACAGAAAGGTATGCAGCTGGTATGCCAGGTGACTTTGAAACAGCAACACCAAGAGATGCAGAACTTAGGTTTTCCTGCTTCCCTCAGTGCTGCAAAACTTAAATTTTCATTTCCCCCCTTGCCTTCCTCCCTCCTCCCTCCCCACAATTCATGGTAGTCTGAGGAAGCATAAGCAACTATAAGGTGGCAGCTGACGCCATGTTTCTCTGGATCTTCAGGAAAGCTTAATTTTATTATTGTTATTATTATTTCAGCCTTCTTCATTTGAAGAATATTTCAGTGGCCATGAAGCCCTTTTTAAAAAAAACAACAACAAATTTTTACTTTGAAATAAGAAAGGAATAATTCTGAACTAAATCGTTCCAATTATTGTGCATCCCCAGTTCTTTCCTAAGCAACCACAGAACTCAGGTTTTTGGTCTGGTGTGGATCTCTTGCAAGAATCGACAGATGAATGGAAAGATAACCGGAAGAATAATTCCATAGTCCTAAGGGTTGTGAGGAAAACAAATTCTTGGACATTTTAGCAAGACAGAAACTTAGAAGGAATGTGTGTTAATTGAAGTCCTTGCTTCTTGATATCCTTATCAAAATTTCTATGACAACTGATACATTTTTTTATTATTAAAACAATAACTCTTTCTTGAGAACAGTAAGGGTGGGTGGATGGGAAAGTAATTTAAGGTTTGCTAATTGTGAATATTCATGTGTACATTATCTATTACCCATGTATATATATAATTAGTATCATTTTCTCCTCCTTTCCTGAAATGGATACAGGTGGTCAACTTATGACCACAACTGAGACCAGGTTTCCTGTTGCTAAGCGTGACATTTTTAAAAGGAGTTTTTTGCTCCATTTTACAATTTGTCTTGCCACAATAATTAAGTGAATCACTGCAGGTGATGAGTTAGTAATAAGTGTAGGAAGAAAAACAGGAAAACAACAACATCCACCCCCCCAAAAGCGAACAAATTCCCCAATTCTTCCTTCCCTCCCTCCTTGCGCCATTCTTGCCTTTTCCACTTTGCGAGGGAGGAAATTTCCGCCCCTTTAAAGCCACACACACAAAACCCTCCGGAGGCTCAGCCGCTTTTGCAAGGAACGACGACAAAGCGGCATAAACACCCCACCCACCGCCGGCGGGTTGCTTGCTTTGCAAATTCAGACGCCGCGGGAAGCCTTTAAACTTCGCTCGGCCGGTGGTTTTTTTTTTTTTGGTTTTTTTTTATGCTTGCGAAGCTCAAGCGGACTCGCCTCCTTCCTTAAGGCAGCCCTTTTTTAAGTTTCGCTTTCGGTTTTGCAGCGATTCGTGCAAATCAGGCGCTTTCCCGGATCAAACCGGCAACTCTTCTACAGAATGACTGGCTCTCTGGAGGGGCAGCAAAGCAGAGAAGCTGGGAGCTCAGGTAGCTCCTGAGGGCATCTATGGAAATTCTCTTCCAAATCAAAGCAGTTAGATTGGGCGAAGAATGGAGTCGGAGCCGGTAAAAGTAACTATTTGTCTTCAATGATCCCTTACTAAGGAAAGGCAAAAAGGTTTCAGGCTGGCAGCGCTCTTTTATAGAGGGCTGGCAGCCTTTAGCCAATAGATTTAAAGTATTTTCCCGCGGTTAGCGCTGACAGCCCTTAGCCAATAGGTTGAAAATATTTCCCCACGAATTCTGGGAATTGAAGTCCGCCAGGCTTAAAGTTGTCAAGGTTGGAGACCCCTGAACTAGACTCAACCCTGCTTAGGTTTCTTCCAGGTCAGCAAAGATCGGCCTTCTCACAGGTAACTGCAAAAATCGAACACATGATTACGACATATCGTAGGTCAATTGCATTTGAGGTAATTTGCCATCGCTGGCAAATTACTGACTTTTGTTGGTGAGACTAAAGATTCCTATCTCTTTAGCTCAGAACGCAGGTTGTTGCTAGTCGATTAAATTACAATACAGGTAGTCCTCGTCTTACGACCACAATTGAGCCCAAAATTACTATTTTGTGAAATGAGACACTTATTAAGTGAGTTTTGCCCCATTCTACGACCTTTCTTGCCACAGTTGTTAGGTGGATCGCTGTGGTTGATAAATTAGTAACCCGGTTGTTAAGTGGATCTGGCTTCTCCATGGGACTTTGCATATCCGAAGGTCACAAAAAGTGGTCACGTAACCTGGGGAAACAGCAACGGTCATAAATATGAACCGGACGCCAAGCATCTGAAGTTGGATCACACTATCACGGGGATGCTGCAAAGGTCGTAACTGAAAAACGGTCATAAGTCCCTTTGTCCAGTGCAGTTGTAAATTTTTGTGTAACTTTGTATGCGTCTAGTCAATCTAACTAATACAGATAGTCCTCGACTTAAACAGTTCATTTAGTGACTGTTCAAAGCTACACCGGCACTGGACAAAGGGACTTATGACCGTTTTTCACACTTAATGAAAGTGTGAAAGTGTGTCACGTGATCAAAATTCAGACCCTTGACAATTGATTCATACCATATTTATGATGGTTGCAGCATCCTGGGATCATGTGATCACCTTTTGCGACCTTCTGACAAGCAAAGTCAAATGAGGAAGCCAGATTCACTTAACAACCATGTTACTAACTTAAAGCTGCAGGGATTCACTTAACAACCGTGGTAAATTGGGGAAAAATTCACTGAACAAATGTCTCGCTTAACAACAACAAAATTTGGGCTCCATTGTGGTCGTAAGTCGAGGACTACCTGTAATAGCTATCATCTGTTCCAAATCAGAATGGAACCATTTGCTTAACTGCCATTTCTCTACTGGGTTTCTGCTTATGACTTCACAGAGAGCATTGGACATTGTTTTTATTATAGATCTTTTTATCCCACCTAACAGTGGGATAAATTTCAAAAATTTTTACTACTGGTTCTGTGAGTGTGGCTTGATGGGCATGGCTTGGTGGGCATGGCAGGGGAAGGTTACTGCAAAATCCCCATTTCCTCCCAATCAGCTGGGACTCGGGAGGCAGAGAATAGATGGGGGCGGGGCCAGTCAGAATTTTTACTACCGGTTCTCCGAACTACTCAAAATTTCCGCTACTGGTTCTCCAGAACTGGTCAGAACCTGCTGAAACCCACCTCTGCCACCTAACATTCCTTCCTCCTCCTATTTTCCCCACAACAACAATCCTGTGAGTTGGATTGGGCTGGGAGAGAGTGACTAGCTCAATGTCACCCAGCTGGATTTTACGCTTAAGGCATGACTAGAATTCACAGCCCCCTGGTTGCTAGGCCCACACCTTAACTACTGCATCAAACTGGGTTTCTAGTTTTCTATTGCCTTCTGGTTTCTCTACTTTTTATTGCTACTGAAGCAATGAAATCAGTAAGGTTCTGCAACTCTCCACCTTCAAATTCACACAGGCCAACTTTGTTCAACTTCCAAAGCTGAGGAATGGGACAACTCACCAAGGCCAACTCTCTGTGGAACAACTCACCATGGCCAACTCACCACAAGACAACTCACTGCAGGACAATTTAACAAATACAAAAATTAAATTAATTTCAATGGAACTTAATGGAATAGTAATAAAATAAAGGAAGTCAATCCAGAAATATAAGAATTACAGTAATTTCAACCAGAACGTAGTCACCAGTAATAAAAGTAACTAAATTAAATGATTAATACAGTGTTGAATTGTCCCACAATGAGTTGTCCTGTAGTGAGTTCAGGGCCGGATTTTCCTATAGGCTAACTAGGCTTCAGCCTAGGGCCTCAAGATCCAGAGGGGCCTACACAGTGTGGGATTCTGGGGGTTCTAGGTGGCTCGGCCGAACCCTTTGTTAAATTGCTGGCTCCCCCGCCCCTCCGCACCACTATTTATTGCCAATAAATAGTGGTGGGCGAGGGGCGGGGGAGCCAGCAATTTAACAAAGGGTTCGGTGTTTTTTTTGTAATTTTATTGGCCCCCGGAGCTTCAGCATAGGCTAATTGGCCTCCCGGCTCTCAGCTGATTTGTCTCCGCTGTTTTGCTTCCTTCCAAAGAGTGCTGATTTTTTTCCCCCTAGCTATACTGAGAAACGAAAGTGAAACTGCTTTGCTGTTGCTGCAAGGTTGGAAAATTAGGCAGGCAGAATTCCTTTTTTTTTCCTCACCAAAAAAGGTACCTGCAAACAATGGGAAATTTAGGGAAAAAGAGAAGAGTTCAGGATTTTAAAACACAAAAGAAAAAAAAGCTGTATTTAACTAGGGAATTGTAATAATTGAGATACTATTAATTGTATATTTCTGAAAGCAGAAATGGTTAAGTTGTGATTTGGAGGAATATATGGGGGAAATTATTTGGTTTATTATTATTGGTAAATATAATTAATGGATTTGTAAGAAATTGGATTGCATGGAAATAATTGGAATATTCATGTTCATATTGATTAATATACAAAAAAGGTAGTTATATAACTAATTGATTTATATTAAAATGTTGAATTTATATTAAACAACTAATATTACATAATTAACCAATGTGAGGATGGATATAAAAATAGATGACAATGGGAAGGGGTATAATATAGAATAGAAGGGAAAAATTGAATTTGATTAAGATTAGAGATGAGGATGAGGGTAATATTAGTTTTTTACAAAAATAGATGAGGAATAAATATGGCAAAAAGGAAATATAGAAATTGTAAATTTAATTGAAATGACTAAACACTGTTTAAATTTGTGAACCGGCCAAATACTCTGTTCAAAGAAAATAGATTGTATGTTTGTATGTGTGTTTCTAATTATTGTTATTTATTCATATTTGTTCTCTTTTATTCTTTAAAGTTTAACAATTCATTCTTTATCTTAATATCTTTATATTTGTTTGGGGTTGGCTTTCTTCCCTTTCATCTTTTTTATTGTATAACAATCTTTCTCCTCAAACCTACCACCTTTCTTTTCTTTCCTTCTTACTTTCTCTTCCTCCCCCTCTTCTTCTCCTCCCTACTTCCTCTTCCTTTCTCCTTCTCCTCCTCTCTTCCTCCCTCTCTCTCCTACTCTAATTTCCCTTCCCTTCCTTCATCCCTCTCTATTGCTGTATCCTTTTATGCATATGGACTACTCAGAGGGCTGAAAAAGTTATTTCTGACTGGTCCTCGCACTTTTGACCAGTCCTCGAACTTACGACTGTCCTCACATTTTACGTTTTTGCCCTATCTTGTCACCATGGTGAAGAGAAGCAGTTGTGAAATGAGTGACATGGTTGTTAAGAAAGCTGCATGGGCATAAATGTGAGGATGGTCATAAGTGTGAGGACCGGTCAAAAGTGCGAGGACCAGTCAGAAATGACTTTTTTCAGCCCTCTGAAAAAAGTCTGTGCACATAGCCACGCCCACCCAGTCACATGACGAGCTACCCACGCCCACCCAGTCACGTGACCAGCTAGCCACGCCCACCCAGTCACATGATTGCCAAGCCACACCCCCAACTAAGCCACGCCCACAGAACCTGTTGTTAAATATTGAATCCCACCACTGGTGAAAGGGCCTCATAAGTGGAATAGCCTAGGGCCTCTTTCAATCTAAATCCGGCCCTGAGTGAGTTAGCCATATTGAGTTGCCCCGTGGCAAGTTGGCTGCAAAGAGTTGGCCTTGGCGAGTTGTCCTAGATCCCCAAGCTGAGACACAATAGTTCAGCTGCTGCCACAGTTAAAGAGCAAGGAATCATCTACCGTATTTTTTGGACTTTAAAACGCACCTGAGTATAAGATGCACCTAAATTTAGAAGACAACAAAACAACTAAAAGTTTTTGGCCTCCGCACGTACCATTTCTGGCCCTTTTTCAGCCTTTTTTCGGGCCATTTTCGAGGCTTTTTCCAGTCTGTTTTTGAGGCTTTTTCCAGCCTTTTTCCAGCCCATTTTCAAGGCTTTTTCTGGCCTGTTTTTGAGGCTTTTTCCAGCCTGCTTTTGAGGCTTTTTTCGGTCCATTTGGAGCTTTTTCAGCCTCTTTTCAAGGGTTTTTTGGCCCATTTTTGAGGATTTTTGGCCCATTTTTTCAAAATAAACTGGCCAAAAAAGTTGAAAAAACGGGTCAAAAAAGCCTCGAAAATGGGCAAAAAAAGCCTCAAAAACGGCCTGAAAAACGGCCTGAAAACGGGGCGTGTGGAGGCCAAAAAATGGCCAGCGGGTGGGCAGGGCTTTGGCAATATTCAGTCTATAAGACGCAAAGACATTTTCCCGCCCCTTTTGGGAGACAAAAAAGTGTGTTTTATAATCCGGAAAAAACGGTAAATATATGTGGAATGATCTTGATTGGAAAACTTGTTGGCTACATGTTACATTCCCTCGATTTTGTCTTTGTCTCATTGTCGGGGGTATTCAGGCTATTGACTGCTCTCTGAGCTTGAATGGTTTTTTTGTAGACATTTCATTACCAAAGTAGGTAATATCATCAGTGCTAGAATGGAGTGCAAATCCCACTCCCTTCTAGAACAGATAACGTTCGCTAGTTGCGAAGCAAAACATCTGCAAGAAAACAAGCAAGTTCAGAAAGCACCAGGGACCCCACCCTTCAAACCTGATCTACAAATATTCCCTTCTATTGGTACACAAAGTTCTAATTGTAAGAGTGTCCATAGCTTAGAGCCACCACAGTGCTTCTAAATGTTTAAAATTGAGAATCCTGGGGGAAGAGGGAACAGAATGGAATATCCTGAAAAATGCATGGTTGACAACTTTGGCGAATTGAATGCCACACTACACCATATTTATTCATTTATTGTTGATTTGAATGCAAATCAAACAAGCAGGTAGCTTTTCTTTTCCTTGGACTGAATTGCAGGAGCCCGGATTAAATGCTGACTATGAAACACCTAATATTAAATTAATGAGCCACAAATGGTAGCATTGACAGCAATAGTTGCTGGGATGAAGAGAGAGAAGATACACTCGGTTTAGCATTAAACAGGAAGTCCCAACCCTCACCACTTCCTAGCTGCACCTTTAATTCAATAATGTTATCCTGCTGGTGGCACTGGCTCCTTTTCAACCGCCTGAGACCTTCCTCAAGAGGCTCCAGAGATGCCTTCAGCTGGTCCTGAAGGAAGAGAAAGTTTAGATCCCACATAAAATGAACACCAGCATTTGACTGACCCCAGGACAATTTTATACCTCCAGCCAGGTTCCGTCAGACGTCTGTCCCCCAACCAGCCCTAATTAGCATTTAATTTGTTAGGTAAGAGTGTTTTATACAGTGATAGATTTAGTTAGCAATATATTAATTTTTATGTTCCCCGGTATTTATTTAATGTTTTTCTTTTTCCTTATGGAATTTTTGTAGTGTCAGCTACCTCTCTCTCTTCCTCTCTCGCTAAATGAGAAATTTGTTACATAAATTTTGTCCCATTTTACAACCATTTTTTTTAAAAGACTTTTTTTATTTTAAAACAACAACAAAACATAAAACCATCATCATTCCAAACAATTACAGGCAGTGTGTCGATTAGTTAACATTCTTTTGTGCATAATCCCATCTTCAAAGTACCAATATATAACAAAAGCTTATTACTCATAAAAAGAAAACTTCACATATTTTTTCTTTACATCAACTTCATATTTCATATTCCATCTACATGTTTTATTATCTATCCATTGATAGAACAAATCCCATATCAAATAATATTGTTTATCTTCCTGTTCTCTAATTTCAAATGTCAATTTACTCATTTCAGCACAGTCCATCATTTTCTTAATAACTTCTTCATCAATAGGTAACTTTTCTCCTTTCCAATTTTTAGCAAATACAATTCTAGACACTGTTAAAACATTCACAATTAAATATTGCAATTCTCTATTGTATGTCGCTGGTAAAATCCCTAATAAAAATATCTCTGGTTTAAAGTCAATATGTCTCTTTATCATTTTTTCCAACCACGTGTGTATCTTAGTCCAATATCTCCTGGCTTCTACACATGTCCACCACATATGGTAATATGATCCTGGGGTCTGATGACACTTCCAACATTTCTCCGATTTATTCTTGAACATTCTGGCTATCCTCGTCAGGGGTAAATACCACCTGTAAAACATCTTATACAGATTTTCCTTATATGCTGTAGACATTGTCATTTTGTAATTTTGCAACCACAATTTTTGCCATTTCTCTAAGTCAATACCATGACCAAAATTTTTCCCCCATGCTATCATTGATTCTTTAACTTGTTCTTCCAATTTTACCTCTAACAAATATCCATATAATTTTTTAATTACATAATCATCAGAACCCATTAAAATCTTGTCTAAATTAGTCAGAACATTGTACAAACCTTCTTGTTTAAGATCTTCTTCATATCTAGAACATATTTGCATATATGAAAACCAATCCATCTTACATCCCTGATCTTCTAATTCTTGCTTTAATTTAAGTTCACCCTTTTCATCCAGTAATTCACAATATCTAACAATTTGTTCCCTTTGGAATACTACAGAATATGAAAATGCTTCAGTTGTAGATACCCAGACTGGAATCTTCAAATAATGTTTTTTTAATCTAGTTGAGATCCTAACAATCAAAGAGAGCTGCAAATTTCCCCATTTCGCCAGATCTGTCCCTATCTGTTGCTTAAGCTTATTGTAATTATTTTCTTTAGGTGTACTACATCTTGCAGTCAAATATATCCCCAAATATTTTACCTTATTTGTGACCTGCATCTCCATCAGTTTTTCTTTTTGCTTTGTCAACATATTTTTAATCACAATCTTCGTTTTATCTCTATTAATTTTCAAGCCAGCTACTTTCCCAAACTCTCCAATATTTTCCATTAGTTTATTTATTGATATTAATGGTTCTTCTAAAATAAAAACCAGGTCATCTGTGAATGCTTGCAACTTATATTCTTCTTTTTGAATTTTCATACCTTTTATGTCTTTTTCTTCTCTAATATTTCTATTTAAAACTTCTAATGTCAATATAAACAACAGTGGGGACAGTGGACATCCTTGTCTAGTACCTTTTTCTATTTCAATAGAATCAGTCAATTCTCCATTTATCATTACTTTTGCCGTTTGCTTAAAATATATATCTTCAGTTGCCTGTATAAATTTCCTACCAAAGCCCATCTCTTCCATTTGAAGTGTCATAAATCACCAATTTACATTGTCAAAAGCTTTTTGTGCATCTAAGAATATCAAAGCCATCTGCTTTTCAGGATGTGCTTCATAGTATTCTAAAGTATCCAGGATTATTCTAATATTGTCTCTAATCTGACTTTTTGGAAGGAATCCATTTTGATCTGTATGTATAAAATTATTTAAATATCTCTGAAGTCTTTCCGCCAATATTGAGGCAAAAATTTTATAGTCTGAGTTTAGCAGGGATATAAGACTATAATTTTTTATTTGTTGTGGGTCTGTATCTTCTTTGTGGATCAATGTAATATATGTCTCAGTCCATGACTTGGGTATTTTCTTCTTCATCATCACTTCATTCATAACTTCCAGTAATGGGAGACTTAAAGATTCTTGTAATATCCTATAATATTCGGCAGGTAAACCATCTGACCCTGGTGCCTTTCCGCTCTTTTGCTTCTTAATTGCTTCTGTTAACTCCATCATCGTTATATTCCCCTCCAACATCTCCTCAATATCTTTGGGAATCCGAGGTAATTTTGCTTCTTGTAAGTATCTTGCCACATTTTCCTCCTCTATCATCTCTCTCTTGTAAAGTTGTCTATAATATTCTTGTATTATTTTTCCCATCTCTTTATTTCCAAATTTACTTTGCCCTTGATCATCAATTAATTGTGTTATTTTTCTTGATTCTCTTTCTTTTTTCAATTTATATGCTAGCCATCTTCCTGGTTTATTCACATTTTCAAAATAATTCTGTTTAGTGCTTCTAATTTTTTGGGCTAATTCTTCTTTCTCCAGTAAATCCATTTTATGCTTTTATTATATCCATTTTCACTTTTACATCTTTCTTATGTGGATCTTTCTGGAGTTCCTTTTCAAATCTTATAGTCATCTGTCAATATTTTAAATGTTTGTCTTTTCTTCAAATTTCTTTTCCTTGTATAATCCATTATTAAGCCTCTGGCATAGGCCTTCATTGTATCCCAAAGATTTTGTGCCGATGTATCTTCTTTCTTACTCTCCTTGAAAAAAAAAGCCAACACTCTCTCCATTTTCTGTACAAAGTCTTTCTCTTTTAATATTGTATTATTTAGAGTCCATCTGCATTTCCTTTTTCGTCCTCTCCAAATAGCTATCACAGGATTGTGGTCTACCAATATATTTGTTTCTATTTCTACTTGTTCTATATTCAAAGTCAATTCCATTGTTGTCCATATCATATCTAACCTACACCAAGATGAGTGTCTATCAGAATAAAAAGTATATTGTCTATTTTTTTCCATTTCTATCTCTCCATGCATCTTTCAAATTTATTTCCCCTATCATCTTAAAGAAGGAATTCGGTAATGTCTTTCTACCATGTCTTACTATTTTATGTATTTTATAGTCCAGGTTTTCATCCACTATTCCATTAAAATCACACATCATACATATATTGTCATATTCCATTTCAATTATTTTCAAATGCAGTTTTCTATAAAAGTCACTTTGGTTGTTGTTTGGAGCATATATTGCTACCAAAAGAATTTTCGTATTATTGTCAACTATCTCCACCATCAGAATTCTACCTTCTGCATCTGCATATATTATAATTCTGAATTAAATTGTTCAAATTATTTGTGCATCCCCAGTTCTTTCCTAAGCAACCACAGAACTCAGGTTTTTGGTCTGGTGTGGATCTCTTGCAAGAATCGACAGATGAATGAAAAGATAATCGGAAGAATAATTCCATAGTCCTAAGGCTTGTGAGGAAAACAAATTCCTGAACATCTTAGCAAGATAGAAGGAAAGTGTGTTAACTGAGGCCTTGCTTCTCGAAATCCTTATCAAAACTTCTATGACAACTAATACATTTCTTTTTATTATTAAGACAATAACTCTTTCCTGAGAACAGTAAGGGTGGGTGGATGGGAAAGTAATTTGAGGTTTGCTAATTGTGAATATTCATGTGTACATTTTCTATTACCCATGTGTATATATATAGTTATCATTTTCTCCTCCCTTCCTGAAATGGATACAGGTGGTCCTCAATTTATGAGCACAACTGAGACCAAGTTTTCTGTTGCTAAGCGAGACATTTTTTAAGTGAGTTTTGCTCCATTTTACCATTTTTCTTGCCACAATAATTAAAAGAATCACTGCAGGTGTTAAATTAGTAACAAGTGTAGGAAGAAAAATCTCATCCGGTTCCAATCTGGGAGAGAGGTGCTAGAAATAAAATGGAGGCTTCTGTTATGTTGGAAATGTAAACACCAAAAAGGAACTTATTATCAAATGTGGTGGTCTTGCCATAAGGCAAAACAATTTTGGCAAATAATTAAAACACAAATAGAAGAAATTATAAATCAACAAATAAAATGAGCTAGAAACCTTCCTACTGGGAATAATTACTGGGCCATATGAAAAAGAAATAAGGTAGTTAATCATTCACATAATTACAGCAGCACAAATAGTTTTCGCGCGAAACTGGAAAAAGAATGACATACCATCAGAAGACAATGTGATTAGAAAAATTGGGGAGTGTACGGAAATGGATAAACTCACGAAGGAGGTACAAGAAAAAGATGAAACAGAATATTACTTAGTCTGGGAGAAATGGTATAGATGGTTGGAGGAAAGGTAGGGAAAGGGGGACAACAGAAGACTAAATAATGGTTAAATTAGGTGGGGAAATATAGAAATAAATGGGAAGATATAAAAATTGTGGAAAGGAAATGAGGTACATGTTTATGTTAAATGTAAATACATTAACTAGAATGATAGAATATATTATAAGGGTATATATATGATATACTAGAAATACATGTATAAAAGATATATTAAGATAAGAGAAAATGTATAAATATGGATCACTGATGCGAAGATGTTGAAAAGAAGATGTATATCTGTTTTTGTTTTTTTAAAAAAAATTGTTTAATAAAAATATTTTTTAAAAAAATAAATATAAAATGGAGGCTGATTGGAAAGAAGGACTCTGTTTATTGATGAGCAGAACCAACAAGAGCAAGTAGTTCTGGGACAGCTGACAAATTGGCTGAAGGAGTGGATGGATCTTAATAGGTTTCTGTGACTTTAAAGTTTTTGTGAAAAGATTGGCCCAGTCTTCCTGAATGGGCACAAAATAATCATCTCTAAAGAGTTCAGGCATCTGCTGGGGGCTGTCTTACTATGCAGAAAACTGGGGCTACTTTCTGCCTTTAAGAGCACGTTTCCCCATTTCTACTTTGGGGAAATATAATATTCTGCCTCTTTTGATATTCCCCAAAATATTTCATTCTCTGGGGGGGAGGGGAGGTGCGTAATTACTTCTTACAGAAGGTAGGGGATCGTTGAGCAGTTGGCAGCATCCCAAGCTGTAACCCCATCTCCCACTCAGCTGAGTCTCCTGAAATATCAATAGCACTAGACTTATATACCGCTTCACAGGGCATTTACAGCCCTCTCTAAGTGGTCTACAGAGCCAGCCTATTGTCCCCAACAATCTGGGTGCTCATTTTACCCACCTCGGAAGGGTCAAAGGCTGAGTCAACCTTGAGTCTGGCGAGATTCAATCTGCCAAATTGCAGTCAGTCAGTCAGCAGAATTAGCCTGCAGTACTACATTCCAACCACTGTGCCACCTTGGCTCACTCCAATGCTCCAGAACCTGCCCTTTTTGAAATGCCATCTTTATTTTTCTGGTTTCATTTTGATTTTCAGAGCATTAAGAGCAGTGGTGGCGCAGTGGTTAGAATGCAGTATTGCAGGCTAATTCAGCTCACTGCTAGTAGTTTGACCCTGATTGGCTCAAGGTTGATTCAGCCTTCCATCCTTCCGAGCTCAGTAAAATGAGGACCCAAATTGTTAGGGGCAACACGCTGACTCGGTAAACTGCTTAGAGTGGGCTGTAAGGCACTATGAAGCGATATATAAGTGCTATTATATTATCCTGAAAGATAGATCAACAGATGAAGTCTGGGTCATTTATGCATAATTGCTTTCCAAAATTCTGTGGGGCCAGGAAGCATAATAAAAGAGAAGTCAAGATCGCAAATCAGGCACAAAAGCAAAGGAATTTATTATTAAAGTTCCTGCTGGAAATAAGGACAAATCTTTAAAAAGGCATCTTTAGGGAAGGCAAAAACTTAGGGCTTTGCTGCTATTTCGTATATTATCTGGGTTTTTGTGGCCCAGATCTTATAGGTCTACGTAGGGACATGAGAATAGCTAACTTACAAGAGTTGCAATAATCATGGTGGTGATATGTACATGTACTGTATCCATGTGTCTACATACTATATGTGAAAGCATGTCATATGCACATAATTTGTCTATCATGTTTTCCTGTTTGAAAAGCATCTACTGTTCATTTTGGTGCAAACCTCTAAAATTCAGGTTGGTCATTTTTATTTTGACTTAATATATAAATACACAATTTCTTTCCTTTTACAGTATATAGCCATTCCTCTTTTTATGATTGCATTTTTTTCTCTTCTTCTCTGGTGGAAAACGTAGGCAAGCAAATCTGGAGTCCTTGGTGCTCCCTGATCTTGGATGTTTCCTTGCATTTTATTACCCAACTGGGTAACATCTTCACCGTACAACACTTGAACTACTCTTCTGTTGAACGCAAACATATTGGACAGTAAGTAGACTGCTTCAAAATCCTTGAGTGGAAGATCTTGTCTCCTACTCTTCCATCTGGAGATGCCTTGTCAATTCTAGGTCCAACAGATTAACATGTCTGTCAGCATTCCAGAAAGTCCCCAACTCCAAGTAAAAACTCCGAGGCAGGCATTTTTCAAAGTTCCATTTATTAGAATAGGTATACTGGCACATCTGGGAAAACCCAAATCTGAGCAGTCCAGGTTTTTTTTTCTCTATCAGTTTTTAATGTTTATGTCCCTGACTCTACTGCTTCAATTCGTATATATTGGAAATATCTATTATATAATTACATACTTTGACTGCCAAATTTTTCATGCTGCACTTTCTTTCTGGCTGCTAATCAGGAAAAAAACCCTGTAACCTATCACATGTTGCTTTGTAGAAATATTCTGTTGTTATATAATGACATCATATACTCATGATCTGTGGTCTGTGCTGCACACACGAAAGAAACATAAAAATATAGAACTGTTCTTAAAACACATCTGTTATATCAAGCACAACTGGAATATCTGTTGAGATCCAGAAATAGAGGCAGTTGAGATAGGCCAAATACGTTATATATGCAAATGGGACAGCTATGCAGGAGAGCTGCATTACATTAAAAAGAAATGGCCACTCCAAAATAATTTGGTTCCAGGACAGAAAAAACATGGCACTTGTTGTCCCAAAGGTGCTTTTTCAAGAGGCAACCAGGCTTTGTTTTTTCTTTGAAGACTTTTCGCTTCTTCAGCTCTGACTGGATGGAGGGGAATGGAAGGATTTATACTCCTTGCAGACAGCTGGTCATTTGCATTCTTTTAGAGGGTCTTTGAAGCACTTGGAGGTTTGTCTGTGTCCTCAAGGTCACCTGAGTGGTGCAAATGGATGTGGAGCCTTCTTGGAACTGCTGAAAGGACTGCATTGTAGATTGGAGATGGATGTCGTATCCCTCCCTTCTTGTGGTCCGCCAGCAGCCTGTGGAGCTGGCAGCGGAGTCGGACAGTGGAGTCTGTGGAATGCCCGGATGAGGGCTCTGCATCGGAGGCAGTGATGGGGCCAGGGCCATCTGGGAATGATGCATGGACTCCAGAGCCCCCAGAGTCGGACAGCAGAGAGGCAGTGGAACAGGAGGAGCCTGTTCCTAGTGTGTGCATGCATGCACAGAGCTGCCAGAAGGCAAGAGCAGCTAAAGCAAAAGGGACGTCTCGGGAATAAGGCCAGGAGATGATTGGCCCCTCCCTTAAGGCTTAAAAGAGAAACAAAGGCACTTGGGCCTTTTGTAGGAAAGCAACGTTGCTAACTCTGTTTCCAGTCGGCATCTCTTGTTTGTTTCTGAACTTTGTGGGGCTTTGCCAAGGCCGGCCTTTGGCAGGGTGTTAAAGAAGATAAAGGTTGGTGATTATCCTGAAGGACTTCTTCCGAAGGACTTTCTTGGCAATTAATTGGGACTCATCTGGGAATGAACGTAATTCTCAGCTGTTACAATAATTTGGAACACTGACAATAGGTTTGTTTGGGACTAATTGTGTCTTGTAATGACTCAGTAAGCCTAGGTCTGTTGAGAGAGGGCTGTTCAAGTTTGACATAGATGGCCTCTTTGAGTACTCTTGAGCAGTGGTCCTCTCTCTCCAAAATGTATCCGCCCTCTCTCAACTTTTTCAACAGTCTCTTGAAAAACCACCTTTGGGACCACCATGACCTGCATGACTGAGAATCTCCAGTGACATGGCACTTGTTGACCTGACAAAGTTATTTTTGTCGCCACATAAAAATCAGATTGATAAAACATTTTGTGAAAGTGATAAGGTGAAAGTTTTTCTAGTTGTTTTGATGTGGAATGCCCTATAGCATTATAGGGTGATGAGGAAAATCATAACTTGTTACAGATACAAACACAACTAAGTATTGGAATATTTGAACATCTCTACTAAGGCCTTCCCAACCAAGGGCAGGAAGTATGGCTTGCCTTCATTGTTTTTGCCTGCAGTGGAATGCACTGAAAGCAGGTAAAATACCTTGCACCACAGGTGGACGGAGGTAACCTCTAGCCTCACTACGGTCAATGGGTCAAGAAAATTAAGCATGTGGGAAATAGAAGGTCAACTTGAAAGCTACACTTATAGCAGTCTCTGCACCTAGAACAACCATCATAGACCACAATAGTCAGGTCAGACCAGTTTCGAATCTTTGAGAGATTGCTTGCAAAGAGGGAATAGCATGGACTTAATGCATCTCAATGTTTTCAATTTTCACCAGGCTGTTCTCTGCAATGCTACACCATGAGCTAAACTCTCACAGCTCCAGGACCCTCACTAAGAGGGGGTAGCTGCTGCGAGTGCTGAGAAAGGGGAGCATCTCTTCATGGAAGCATGCTTGGAAGGTGTAGAGGTGGGTCATGCTGCTGCTGTTGTAAAAAGAGAGCTGCCCCCATTCAAAGTCCAGGTAAACCCCAACTTTTTCCATCTCCCCGCAGACCGAGAGGGACGTACGGGGCTCACTCAGAGCTTGGTACTCTCCGGCCTTCAGCTCAATAGCCCACACCCCTTCCTTGGGCAGAAAGTTCAGCTTCTCCTTACGCTTCACAGACTTTTTGGCCATCCCCACTATCCAATTGTTGCTGTCCTCGACATCGACCTCCCAGTAGAAGCAGCCAGTGGTAATGCCCTTCCGTCCCACCACACACGGGGTGGAGGTGAAGCGCTCCAGCTTTCGTCGCCAAAATCGTCGGCCAGGACTGAACTTGACCCCGGTGGCTTCTTCCACAACGACCAAATTGGGATGAGCTGAGTTCCAGTTCAAACTGATGCTTGCAGGGACTGGAGCGGAAAGATAGAAAGAATTCAGAATCAACAAGAGCCTTCTTGTGCAGCAAGCTATTGCAGGAGTATAAAGTGGTCCAGAAAGAAATTAAGACACAAATGAATCTAATATGAGCCAGCTGTTAATAAAGCTACTGCCATCCTCAACATGTCTGAAGCTTCCTTTCTCTCTTTTAGCCCAAACCACATGATGGTGTAATTTCCCCGAAAATGAGCCCTCTCCCGAAAATATATAAACGCATGCACAGCCGGTCCCCACTATTTCCTCTGGTTAGGGTTAGGGAGACAGAGCTGGAAATCAGGTAAGACAGCAAGAGGAGCCCCATCTTGCTCCACGTGCCCCAAAATAATAAGACCTCCCCGAAAATAAGGCCAAGCGCTTATTTCAGGGTTCAAAAAAATATAAGACAGGGTCTTATTTTCGGGGAAATGCGGTATAGAATAGGGTAATTAGAGCAGTTAAGTAATTATACTTAGAAGAATTAGTGGTAAATGGAAACAAGGCAGTCAAAGAACACGGTGGCTCGACACCATCAAAGCTGGACACCAGCCAGAGCATAGAAGAACCAGAAAAGCAGTGCAAAATTGGAAGATGTGGAGAGAACTGGGCCATAGGATCACCAAGAGTTGAACATGACTGAATGGATAACATCATCATCATCATCATCATCACATTACAGATTATTGCTGGAGTACACAGCCTTGAACTTCCACACAAAAAAATAGGGTATAAAAGTAATAAACCAATAACCAATACATTTGGTCTAAAAACCTCAACTCACCTGGATGTAGCTCACCCAGCAGCTTCTTCCAGACATAGAATTGCAGAGGTCCTTTAAACTCGCCCAGGTTCAAATCTACAGCCACCACTCCATCTTCATCCTCTTCCTTCTCCTCTTCTTCTTCTTCCTCCTCCTCCTCTTCTTCTTCCTCATCAAAATCTTCATCAGTCTCATTCTCATACTCATCTGTGTCTTCACTGCTGGTCTCCAGCCCATCTTCTCTTACCAGTTCAGCATCTAGTTCGGGTTCATCCAGAGCTTCTTGTTCCTTACGGACCCTGTAGGAGAAGAGCATCCCAAGGATCAGCCATTTTAGAATAAGCTGTCCCAATTCTATCAAGGAATCAGATTGGGGTCCTTCTACAGAGAGATATCTGAGCGCTTCTGATCAAAAAAAGAATGATGCTGCCCTATTATTATTTGTTGGCCTCTTTAATGGATTTTGTGCACTAAGGGGAAAAAAACAAGGAAAATATTGGAGGAAAGCGGGAGGATTTAGAATTGGAAGACATTTACACCTGGGACATCTCCTGCTCCATAAATCAGGTTTTATTAGAAGCACCCATGTATTTTTTAAAATAATCACAGCAGAGAACAGCACAAGGCCAACAGAGGATGACTTCCTAAAAAGTTAGGTAGATTCAGATCTGATGAATACTTCCCAGGGAAGTTGCAAAAACCAGGAGGTGGTGATGGCCATACTATTGCCAAGAAAATGCCCACGTCATCATCAGAAGGGAAGACTCGCCCAAGAAAATCTCCACTTTTTCTTTTGTAGTTTTACAGAGATTTTAGAAGTAATTTGGGTAGGAGGCAAAGGGCCAGAAGAACATTTTCCGTCCCAATTAAACTCTTTTCGTGGCGAAATCAGCCTTGCTTTGCCTCTACTCCCAAGAAGGAAGAGGAGCCAACTTTATAATTGTAGCAGAGGTTTTTTTTTAATGGAAGTAAACTAGTAGCCATCTTCCCTTCTGTATACTGCATGGAGGAGCTTCACCTACTCATTTTGGCAAATCCAGCAGCTTCTGAAAGGTGGAAGAGGAAGTCATGCCTACAGTGAGGAGGCAAAGTAATATACCCTGCATCACGGGTGTGAGAGAAAAGTTATTTCTCAGGTGCTGTGCCTATTAATGGCTTTTGGAATGGACAAGTAAATAAGCCAATCAGAAGGCAGCTGACGGGTTTGAATCTCCGGGGCTTTTATTTATAGTTCCCTCCCCTAACTGTCACAGTTGACAGTATAAAAGGAGATTCTTGACAGGAAACCGTTGGCAGTTCAGAAGGCATATATATATATACATATATATATATTTGTTTATGTAAGTTTTCACGGGTATGTATGTGTGTATAGTTAATATTTCGGGTTTCTTCCCGTGTAATTGTGGATATATCCCTAAAAGGGTAGAAGCGACGTTTCGGCAGAATCCCATCTGCCGTCAGTTAGTGCAAAATGACTACTGGCATTAGCCTGATGATGGCAGATGGGATTCTGCCGAAACGTCGCTTCTACCCTTTTAGGGATATATCCACAATTACACGGGAAGAAACCCGAAATATTAACTATACACACACACACACACACACACACACACACACACACACACACACACACACATATATATATATATATATATATATATATATATATATATATATATATATACACACACATATATATATATATATACCTGACAGGATATTTAAGAATAGTAATGAAATAGTATTTAGTATTTATTTTTATTTTAATAAAATATTATTAATAAATGTATTAATTTATTAATAAATAAAATAAATAAATAAATAAATTAGTATTTGAATAGATATTGTTTTGTTTTTATATTAATAAAAACATTTCTTGTTAACTGCTTCAGAGGCTCATTTGTTAAAGTAGATCTTAATAGAGATAAAGCTTTACGGTACATTGATTTATTTCCTCCACGACAAGAGGGGTCAAACTCAAGGCCTGCAGGCCGGATCCAGCCCGCAGGGTGTTTAGATCTGGCCCGTCGGGCTGCCCTGGAAACAACAAAGGACTGGCCTGCGGTGCCTCTGCCAGGGAAAATGGAGCTTGGGAGGGCCGCGCACGGTGACCCTTTTCGCTGGCAGAGGGCTGCAGAGGCCATCACAGCCGAAAATGGAGCCCAGGGTGGCCACGCAGGCCCCCTCCCCCGAGCTCCGTTTTCGCTGGCAGAGTGCTAGCAAAATAAACTTAGCAAAAGTGGATCCCCCCCAGCCCTGCCTGGGCCACCACAGGTGCCCCTGACACGAGCCAAGCCCATTATGCCTACAGTGAGGAGGCAAACTAATGTAACGTGATGCCTTCCTTGTTGGTTCATGTTTTTCTTCCTTTCATGTATTTATTATATAGGTAGTCTTGGACTTAGCAACCATTCATTGAGAGACCAAAGTTACAATGCTGAAAGGAGTGATTTACAACCGATCCTCACATTTACAGCTGTTGGTCATGATCAGGATACAGGGGAAGCTGGATTCACTTAACAACGGTGGCAAAAAAAAAAAGGTTGGGGACAACATTTAACAACCACCTTGCTTATGAAAGGAAATGTTGGTCCTAACTTTGGCTGTAATTTGATATATAAGAAAAGAGAAACACTACTTACCTCTCTAGCAACTCTTTTGCCTCCTGTGGGAGAAAAGGAAGGAAGGAAGGAAGGAAGGAAGGAAGGAAGGAAGGAAGGAAGGAAAAGAAAGAAGGAAGAAAAAGAAAAGAAAGGTGAGATAATAATCAAAATAATTCTTTCCATGGGTTATCACCCACTTTCCTGCCAAAGCTTTCTGCATTTTAATGGTGCACAACATTCTGTCCTCAGTAGATCATGTCCTAGTTTAACTTATCAGAAAAAAAAATCCCAGTGAAATAAAATCACAACATATATACATATAGAAGAAACAAAAATTGAGGACTGTAGAGTCAGAGTGCTTGCGATGCCACTGAAAACACAAAGTGATGGTGCATATACTGTACTGATCGATCTCTCTTTTACATGAACAAACACTGTGGAATCTAGCAATTGTTACAGGAAATCAGTCCTACTTATTTTATGTGTTTAAGAAAATGGATTCGGCCACCCAACTGACTCAGGGATTCTGGGTGGCTGACAAAGATTAAAAAAAAAAGATCTTGTCAGTCGTGACAAACCCTAAACCCTAAATTGAACAAATCATGGTATGAGAAGTCTTATATCCAAATATATATTTATTCTTTATACTGTTTCCATCTTCCTTTAAAAATATTAACAGAACCTACAACAGTCTGAAAATCAGTGTCTCCACCTTAATTAAATTAGCAAACTGCCTCAACCCACAAAATAAGTTCCCCATTATCCTTTGATAATCCACATATCAAAGGATAAGGTCTGCAAACACAAATAGATAACTAAATTAAGTTTCCCAGCAGAACTGTATGTTCATAAACATATACCCACACACATATACACCTCAGCACGTAAACACTTCCACATACCAGATAAATTCCTCCTATAAAAGTTTGCCACTGTACCCCGTTCCTCTGCAGCCTTCCCTTTTTTTTTTGAATTTGATTTATATGCCACCCTTCTTCGGAGACTCAGGGCGGCTTAGAATGCGTTAAGCAATCAAATTGTTATGCTTTTAGGAATAAATATTTCTTCTTCCCTCACAACTGTCTGAATCTCATTTTTATTTATCCTTGTGCAACCCCGGCTCAAATTGGAACTCCAAATTATCCTTCTAAGAATGGTTTGGTGCAATCTATGCACCCAGCAATTTTCTTCTTCCCAAGAAAAAACCCCACAGCCCATGGTCCTCCTTACCTTAAGGAAACTTATGTGTTCCGTGCATTCAAGGCTGGCCTGTACACGGCACAGAGTTTCTGAACATGAAGCCATCTTGCAGTTCAGTTCCTTTAACTTGGTTTCCATCTGAGCCAAGTTCTTTTCTCGCTGGTTTTCTAAGGCCTGTTTTATAGCCCGCTCTCTGTCGTTCAGCAGCTGGTGCATCTTCATAAACTCTTCAGAGATATGATCAGACAAGGATTCGGAGCAGGTCTGGAAAAACAGAGATGGGGCACAGCAAAAGGTTGTGGTTCAGTCAAACAGAAATGATCATCTGTCCACAATGGTGTTGGTTTTGGGGTAGACTCCTGAGAATACCTTGCATAGCGATAAAGAAATAAATAAGTGGACCATCAAACAAATCAACTCATTTGAGTTCTTATTTGAAGCACTAATGATTCAAAACATCCTACTTCGGGCGTGTGATGCAAAGACTTAACTTTCTGAAGGAGACTCTTAATACTAGGAAAAATGGAAAGAAAGAGAAGATGAGGAAGAACAAACGCAAAGCTGGTGGACATAGTGGCAATGGGGGCACCAATAGAAGATCTGAAAAACCAGGTTAGGGATAAATCATCATGGAGAAACTCCGTTTTGCTCGGATTTGAGAACTACTTGATAGCATATAATTTATGTATTTTTTATACTTGTATGCCATTTCACTGTCAGGTAACTCATAATCAATCAATCGAAACCACTATAATGATTACCTAAGCAACACCAGCAATTTAAATCTTTTTATAATGTAGTGACAGCACACATATACGCACAGACATATATATAAATACACAAAGTTCCATTTATTTACATACACAGACACACAAAGTTCTGTGGGATCCTTGCTGCTCTCTGAGCTTGATTGTTTTTTTTGTAGATGTTTTATTACCAAACTAGGTAATATCATCAGTGCTATAACGGAGTGCAAATCACACTCCCTTCCAGAACTGTTGATGTTACCTAGTTGAGTAGTGAAACATCTGCAAAAAAACAACCAAGCTCAGAAAGTACCAGGGACCCCACCGTTCAACACTGAGCTATAAATATTCCCTTTTATCAGCAAACAAATTTCTAATTGCGAGAGTTCTTTATGGTAGCTTAGAGCACCACAGTGTTTCTAAATGTTTAAAACTACATTAAGAATCACGGGGGAAGAGGAAACAGAATGGAATATCCTGAAAAATGCATGGTTGACAACTTTGGTGACTTGAATGCCACACTACAGCATATTTATTTATTTGTTGATCTGAATGTGAATCAAATAAGTAGGTAAGTTTTCTTTTCCTTGGACTGAATTGCAGGAACCCAGATTAAATGCTGACTATGAAACACCTAATATTAAATGAATGAGCCACAAATGGTAGCATCGAAAGGAATAGTTGCTGGGATGAAGAGAGAGAAGATACACTCGGTTTAGCATTAAACAGGAAGTCCCAACCCTCACCACTTCCCAGCTGCACCTTTAATTCAATAATGTTCTCCTGCTGGTGGCACTGGCTCCTTTTCAACCACCTGAGACCTTCCTCAAGAGGCTCCAGAGATGCCTTCAGCTGCTCCTGAAAGGAAGACAAAGTTGAAAAACGGTCACGTCACTTTTTTGTGTCGTTGTAACTTTGAACAGTCATTAAACGAATGGTTGTAAGTCGAGAACTACCTGTCCCAGCTTCCACAGCCACTTTCTGTAAGGGCTTGGTCAAGCTAGAAATCTCTCTATGTGGTCAACAGGACCGAAAACGACTTGATGGTGCATAATCAACCAATTGATCAACCTAGACTGGTGTTTCTCAACTTTAGCAACTTTAATCTTGCTGACTGGGGAATTCTGGGAGTTGAAGTCCACACAACTCAAGTCAAGTTGCTAAGATTGAAAAACATTGATCTAGACCAGGGGTCTCCAATCTTGGCAACTTTAAGACTTGTGGACTTCAACTTCCAGAGTTCCTTTGCTGGCTGAGGAATTCTAGGAATTGACGTCCACAAGTCTTAAAGTTGCCAAGATTGGTGACCCCTGATCTAAACAGTGCCTTGAAACTAACCAGTCCATAATGGCTTAGTTCAGGGTTTTGTTTGACCTGGGAGCAGGGGGGGGGGGTGGCCGAAGGCATGGCCAGTTTAATGTCACTCACGTCAGGTGGCCCGAACCCTCTGCCAGCAAAAACAGGCTCCCAAGCTCTGTTTTTAGTTGCAATGGCCTCCTGCAACCCTCTGCCAGCAAAAACGGAGCTCGGAAAGGCTGCATGCAACCCTTCCAAGCTCCGTTTTCACTGGCAGAGGTCCACAGGCCACTCCTTCGCTGTTTCCAGGGTCAATCTTCAGGAAGTGGGAAATGAATTGCATATATGCGAGATACAGATTCAGTATGATATTAGTGTTTCTCCATGCGTTTCAGAGTGGAAATCTAGCTTATATTTACTGGTAAATATTTGGGAGGTTTCAAAAGCTTTGTTTCAGTGTCCTTGTTTATTATGATACTTATGATTCATATATGATACTTGTATTTTATCTTGGCTTGCAAAATAAGCTGCCTCGAGTAGCCTCCCAGTGAGATAAGTGGCAAATAAATTTCACAATTTATTTTTTTTTTAAAAATTTTTTTTTTACCTACCTTAGAAAGGATGGAAGGCTGAGTCAACCTTGAGCCTGGTGAGATTTGAACTTGCAGTAATTGCAAGCAGCTTGATGTTAATAACAGGGCTCATCTCAAATTTTCTCTCAAATTGAGAGAAAAAAGACAGACGAGGGAGAGGGGGAGAGAAAGGGTCTTGTTCAACCAGAGGCTTATCTCACCAGCCCCATTGTGAGGTAAGTGGCAAATACATTTTACAAATCAAGAGAGAGATGAGCAAGAGTGAGAGAGACAGAGAGCGAGTGTGTCTTGTTCAACCAGAGGCCACCTTCTTTCTCCTCTCAGGTCCGGTTCTCACCTGATAAGTCTGAACCGCATTTTTGATGGGCAGGAAGTCATGTCCCCGGTGCTGAGGCAAGTCCCGGCAGATGACGCAAACGGGCTCCCCATCTTGGCTGCAGAAGAGCTTGAGAGGCTCCTCGTGTTCCTTACAGAAGAACCAGCCTCCGGTGTCACTCTGCTGAGTCCCTTCATCCAGTTTCAGAAGCTGGGCCTTCTCGGCCAAGCTGCAGAGGGCTCGGTTGATCGTTATGCAGCGTAAAGTGAAGGGGCGACGGCATTCGGGGCAGAGGCCCCGTCTTTGCCCTTTGGGGATGCAGGGCTTCAGGCAGGAAGCGCAGAAGCTGTGACCGCACTTTAGCATGCGGGGCTCCCGAAAGAGGCAGAGGCAAATGGGGCACAGCAGGTCTTCGGTGAAACTGGACACTTCCCGTACTGAAGCCATGTTGAATTATGAATTATTAGATGGGGGAGGGAACCTTAAAACAAGGGAAGAATTGATGGAACAAGGTATTTCTATAGACTGGTGGCCATATAACCAAATTAAATCCAGATATAAAAAAGATAAGGAGGAATTTGGCATTGAAATGAGCATAAATGGATTCGACAAGATATGGATGGGTATGGACGACAAAATTCTAGCTAAATTATATAATTACTTATTGGAGTACGATATGGCAGAGGAAGTAGTTAAAGAACCGATGTTAGCATGGGCCAAAAATATAGGACAGAATATAAATCTGAACGAATGGGACTCAATATGGAATAATAATCTTAAAATGACAAAGGCGACGGCTTATAAGGAAAACCAATACAAGCTGTTTTATAGATGGCACATGGCCCCAGCTAGGATAGCGAAGATCTACCCCAATTCGAGCCCTAAATGTTGGAAATGTGACCATCAGCAGGGTACTTTTTATCATTGCTGGTGGACATGTAATCAGGCACAAAAATTCTGGAGGATGATATGGGTGTGGATTAGAGAAATAATAAAAGAAAATTTTGATTTCGACCCAAAAGCTTTTCTTCTGGGAATTTTGAAAACTGAATATGCAAAAAAGAAAAAGTATTTAATTATACATATTCTGACAGCCGCTAGAACTTCCTTTGCCCAGTATTGGAAAGAAAAACAAATACCACCTCAAGAACATGTTATTGGAAAAATATTGGAGTGCGCCGAAATGAACAAATTGACTTCAGAAATTAATGACAGAGAAGATTCAGAATTTTATAGCGTGTGGGACATGTGGTACGAATGGATGGGGGAAAGAAATAAAGAAGGTAATAGAGATTAAATATTAACTAATTAACAAAATCTATATGAATAGTATTATATTTAGTCTTAGAGAGTTGAGCACTATTATCTTTAAGTGTATTGAAATTAAATCTAGCTTCAAGAAACAATATCAACAAAAGACAAGCAATAATGCATGTAGATGTATATATGTATATAATTGCACCAATGAACCGAAAATGTACCGATTGTATCACTATATGTTATAATAAAAATCAAATTCAAAAAAAAAAAAAATGAAGAGAGCCTGAACAGATTTCCCAGGTTAGAACTGCTTCTATTTCTGCCTGTTAACTGAACAAAGAATAATAGGGTTGGAAGGGACCTTGGAGGTCTTCTAGTCCAACCCCCTGCCCAAGCAGAAGACCCTATACCAGTGATGGCGAACGTCTTCGGCACCAAGTGCCCAAACCAGAACACACGTGCATGTTTGTGCATGTGTGCATGCTGGAGTGCTGGAAACCGAAAGACCAGCTGGCTGGCGTACGCATGCCTGTTTTTTGGCTGTTTTGGGCCTGGAAAACGGCCCAAAAAAGGCCCGAAAACAGACTAAAAAACAGCCTGGTTTTTGGCCATTTTCCGGTGCTGCAGCGCCTGTGAAGACCAGCTGGTTGGTGCGCATGTGCACACCGGAAACCAGAAGAGCAGCTGGCGACAGTGTGCGTGCCCATAGAGAAGGCTCTGCGTGCCACCTCTGGCACCTGTGCCACAGGTTCGCCATCATGGCCCTATACCATTCCAGACAAATGGCTGTCCAATTTCTTCTTTAAAACCTCTAACGATGGAGCGCCCACACCTTTTGAAAAGGCAAGCATTTCACTGGTTAGTTGTTCTGTCGGGAATTTTGTCCGTAATTCTAGGTTGGATCTCTCCTTTGACAAGTTTCCATCTGTTACTTTTTGTCCTGCTCTGGAGAATAAGTCAACCCTCTCTTGTACAGCCCCTCAAGCAGTGATGGGATTCAGCCAGTTCGCACCACTTCGGGAGAGCCGGTTGTTAACTTTCTGAGCAGTTTGGCAAACTGGTTGTTGGAAGAAATCATTAGGGCAGAGAATCGATTGTTCAATCACTTGAATCCCACCACTGCCTTCACGTACTGGAAGACTGAGGCGAAGGGGTGTCTGCCATCCTGGACAGATCCGCCTTGAACACCAAAGTCACAAAAACACTAAAACTACTTTTCTTACAAGGTTACAGAAACAGAGTCTGAAGGCGCTTCCTGCCTTCATCCTAAACTAAACCAGGAAGGAGAAACCCTGAGACATTTTCTCCAATTGCATTCCTATTTTGCACACAGGAATTACTTACCTCACCGTTGTCTGGGCTGCGTCTCTTCCTCCTCTTCCTCCAGGTGATTCTCACAGGCCACTGCAGGGTGGGGAAACCGCTCAATGTGTAAGACCTGCCGCCACTTAAACCTCTAAATAAAAGCCATCCTCGGCTCCATCTGTTGAGAAAGGCAGGGCTTTATGCGAAGGGTGTTGCAGGAAAGGCATCGAATGCAAAAGCCCCACGTTTAATCTTCCCCTCCCATCACCCACCCCGTGCGACCAATCAAGTTCAGGTAGAATGTTTTTGTAATGTCCAGTTGTGTACAGGAAGATATGCAGGAGATGCAGAACTTAACTTTCGTTTCCCTACTTTCCTCCCTGCTTCTGAAACTTAACTTTCGTTTTCCCCCTTGCCTTCCTCCCTCCTCCCTCCCCACAATTCATGGCAGTTTGTCCCTGAAGTACAAGCAAACATAAGGTGGCAGCTGACACAATCTTCAGGAAAACGATTAAACGTTTGAAACGATTATTCCAGCCTTCTTCATTTGAAGAATATTTAATGGCCATGAAGCCCCCCCCCCCTTTTTTAAAGAAACATTTTCTTACTTTGAAATAAGAAAGGAATAATTCTGAATTAAATCATTCAAATTATTTGTGCATCCCCAGTTCTTTCCTATGCAACCACAGAACTCAGGTTTTTGGTCTGGTGTGGATCTCTTGCAAGAATCGACAGATGAATGAAAAGATAATCGGAAGAATAATTTCATAGTCCTAAGGGTTGTGAGGAAAACAAATTCCTGAACATCTTAACAAGATAGAAGGAATGTGTGTTAACTGAGGCCTTGCTTCTCGAAATCCTTATCAAAACCTCTATGACAAGTAATACATTTCTTTTTATTATTAAGACAATAACTCTTTCTTGAGAACAGTAAGAGTGGGTGGATGGGAAAGTAATTTGAGATTTGCTAATTGTGAATATTCATGTGTACATTTTCTATTACCCATGTATATATAATTATCATTTTCTCATCCTTTCCTGAAATGGATACAGGTGGTCCTCAACTTATGAGCACAACTGAGACCAAGTTTTCTGTTGCCAAGCGAGACATTTTTTAAGTGAGTTTTGCTCCATTTTACAATTTTTCTTGCCACAATAATTAAATGAATCACTGCAGGTATTAAATTAGTAACAAGTGTAGGAAGAAAAATTTCGTCTGGTTCCAATCTGGGAGAGAGGTGCTAGAAATAAAATGGAGGCTTCCGTTATGTTGGAAATGTAAACACCAAAAAGGAACTTATTATCATATGTGGTGGTCTTGCCATAAGGCAAAACAATTTTGGCAAATAATTAAAACACAAATAGAAGAAATTATAAATCAACAAATAAAATGAGCTAGAAACTTTCCTACTGGGAATAATTACTGGGCCATATGAAAAAGAAATAAGATAGTTAATCATTCACATAATTACAGCAGCACAAATAGTTTTTGCCCAAAACTGGAAAAACAATGACGTACCATCAGAAGACAATGTGATTAGAAAAATTGGGGAGTGTACGGAAATGGATAAACTCACGAAGGAGGTACAAGAAAAAGATGAAACAGAATATTACTTAGTCTGGGAGAAATGGTATAGACGGTTGGAAGAAAGGGGGGGAAAGGGGGACAAAGGAAGACTAAATAATGATTAAATTAGGTGAGGAAATATAGAAATAAATGGGAAGATGTAAAAATTGTGGAAAGAAAATGAGGTACATGTTTATGTTAAATGTAAATAAAATAACTAGAATGATAGAATATATTATAAAGGTATATATATGATATACTAGAAATATATGTATAAAAGATATATTAAGATAAGAAAGAGAAAATGTATAAATATGGATCACTGATGTGAAGATGTTGAAAAGAAAAAGATGTAAATATCTGTTTTTTTTTGTTTTTTTAAAAAAATTGTTTAATAAAAATATTTTTTTTAAAAAAGAAAAGAAATAAAATGGAGGCTGATTGGAAAGAAGGACTCTGTTTATTGATGAGCAGAACCAACAACAGCAAGTAGTTTCTTTTTTTTTTTTTTTTAATTTGATTTATATGCCGCCCTTCTCCGAAGACTCAGGGCGGCTTACAATGTGCTCAGCAATAGATATCAAATTCTGGGACAGCTGACAAATTGGCTGAAGGAGTGGATGGATCTTAATAGGTTTCTGTGACTTTAAAGTTTTGATTGTTTTTGGGATTGTGCAATGAAGAGGTTTTTGTATCTTTTGCTATTTCAATGGTGGTGGGTTAATCCTATTATCAAGTCCTGTCCTTAAGAGTTTGGGTGGCGGAATGCAAATTCTTAATCCTATCAACTGGAGCTGAAGGTGATTTGTTTGTGAATAGATTGGCCCAATCTTCCTGAATGGACACAAAATAATCATTTCTAAAGAGTTCAGGCATCTGCTGGGGGCTCTTTTACTATGCAGAAAACTGGGGCTGCTTTCTGCCTTTAAGAGCATGTTTCTCCATTTCTCCTTTGGGGAAATATAATATTCTGACTCTTTTGATATTCCCCAAAATATTTCATTCTCTGGGGGGGGGGAGGTGTGTAATTATTTCTTACAGAAGGTAGGGGATCTTTGAGCAGTTGGCAGCATCCCAAGCTATAACCCCATCTCCCACTCAGCTGAGCCTTCTGAAATAGCAATAGACTCACAGTGTTTTTACAGCCCTCTCTAAGTGGTTTACAGAGCCAGCATATTGCCCCCAACAATCTGGGTCCTCATTTTACCCACCTTGGAAGGATCGAAGGCTGACTCAACCTTGAATCTGGTGAGATTCGATCTGCCAAATTGCAGTCAGTCAGTCAGCAGAATTAGCCTGCAGTACTGGATTCCAATCACTGTTCCACCGTGGCTTACTCCAATGCTCCAGAACCTGTCCATTTTCAAATTCCATCTTTATGTTTCTGGTTTCACTCTCCCTTTTATTTTGATTTTCAGAGCATTAAGAGCAGTGGTGGTGCAGTGGTTAGAATGCAGTATTGCAGGCTAATTCAGCTCACTACCAGTAGTTTGACCCTGATTGACTCAAGATTGGCTCAAGCCTTCCATCCTTCCGAGGTCAGTAAAATGAGGACCCAAGCTGTTAGGGGCAACACGCTGACTCGGTAAACTGCTTAGAGGGGGCTGTAAGGCACTAGGAAGCGCTATATAAGTGCTATTGTATTATCCTGAAAGATAGATCAACAGATGAAGTCTGGGTCATTTATGTATAATTGCTTTCCAAAGTTCTGTGGGGCCAGGAAGCATAATAAAAGAGTAGTCAAGATAGCAAATCGGGGACAAAAGCAAAAGAATTTATTATTAAAGTTCCTGCTGGAAATAAGGACAAATCTTTAAAAAGGCATCTTTAGGGAAGGCGAAAACTTAGGGCTTTGCTGCTATTTTGAATGTTATCTGGATTTTTGTGACCTAGATCTTATAGGTCTACGTAGAGACGTGAGGATAGCTAACTTACGAGAGTTGCAATAAACATGGTGGTGATGATGATGATCCCTGATATGTACATGTACTGTATCCATGTGTCTACATACTATATGTGAAAGCATGTCACATGGACATACTCTAATTTGTCTATCATTGTATCCTGTTTGAAAAGCATCTACTGTTCATTTTGGTGCAAACTCTCGGCTCCCCTAGGACTGTGTCCACGCTCAAAGAACACGCTTGAAGCTAAGCTGGTGTATCTTCATTTAATCGTGGCAATCAGCGCTTTCAGAAACCGGAATGCAAAGCTAGCAAAACAAAGACGCAGCTGTCACGCCCTTGCAAGCGAGTCCTTATATAGTTCCTTCCAGATTACCTTCAGCTGGAAGGTCTCGTACTTCCTCATTTCCTTCGGACGTACTGGGATGCCGTCACTTTTCTAGAGTGTTCTCAGAGTAGTAAGCTAATCCCACGCGACCCCATAAGGCACCCGTGCACATAAACGCCTACTCGGAAGCCTATTCCACCACCATCACCCATGTGGCTCAACCCCCCCCTTCCAGCCGGGTATCCATGTTCTGCCGGAGCATGGACATGATGTCGAGTGCTTCTTGACGCTCGACAGGCGGCTCCCCCTACCAGGCGTCCGTCTAAGAGGAGGAGACAAAAAGAGATGATATTAATGGTCAGGTAAGGGATGTGGTTTCTGGGGGTTTGCTTTGTGGAACTTTCTCAGTAATCTAGGGGCGTTTATGTCTTTTACAGGTACCCAGGATGCTTCACTATCAGGATACCCTGTCCAGCGGACTAAATAGTATAACTGGCCTCTACGTAGTTTGGAATCGATGATGTCTTGTATTTCATAGTGGGCACCGGTTACCGGGCCAGGAGGTGGTTTTGGTGTTGCAGTGGGTGCAGTGGCCGGTTTTAACAAGCTAGAGTGGAATACCGGATGGGTCTTTCCCAATAAGGGGGGTAGTTTTAGCATGAATGTTATGGGGTTAATTACTCTAATGATAGGAAATGGGCCTATATATTTGGGTCCTAGTTTTTTACTTGGTAATCGTAGCTTTAAGTATTTTGTTGACAAATAAACCAGGTCTCCGATCTGAAAAGATGGACATGTAGCCCTCCTTTTGTCTGCCTGGTGCTTGTATTCATCAGCTGCCCGTGTCAAAGCGGTTTTTACGTGAGGCCACACAGCATTCACGTTAGTAGCCCAGTCATTGGGAGTCATAGGTTTTTGGAGGGAAAGGTCTAACTCCGGGATAGCAGGGAAGTCCCTCCCCATGACTACCCGGAACGGAGTAAATCCGGTACTCCGATGTACTGCGTTATTGTATGCCGTTTCAGCAAATAGAAGGTAATCAACCCAATCGTTTTGTTGGTAGGTAACGTAGGAGCGTAAGTATCGTTCTATCATGGCATTCGTGCGTTCAGCAACACCGTTCGTACTAGGGTGATAGGCTGAACTAAGGCCCTGGGTTGACCCTATATCACGGAGAAACCCTCTCCAGAATCGGGCGGTGAATTGTACCCCTCTGTCTGATATTATCCTCTTAGGCACTCCATGCAAACGGTAAATATGTTGTAGGAATAAACGTACCAGGCGTCGGGCAGAGGGTAAGCCTTTACATGGAATAAAGTGGGCTTGCTTTGAGAAAAGATCGACTACTGTCCAAATAACGGTATAACCTCTGCTACTGGGAAGGTCTACAATGAAATCCATGGCTATTTCCTCCCATGGTCTGTTTGGTTCGGCTACGGTTTGTAATAAGCCCAGTGGCTTCCCTGGTTGTGGCTTGGATACCGCGCATGTGTGGCATCCCCGGACGTATTGGTCAATGTCTTTCCTCATTTTAGGCCACCAGAATTGTCTGCGCGTCAGATGTAGGGTTTTAAGGAACCCGAAGTGTCCGGCGGTTTTCCTATCATGGCACTGGAGTAACACTCGTTGTCTCAATGTTGCTGGAATATAGAGTTTATCTCCCCACCACGCTAGGCCATCACGGTGGGTCAGGGATGCTGCATTGTTTTGTGCCCATGCGTCCGTCCGAATGGCTTTCCGTAAAAGCGTGAGCCAATCCTCGGTCTGCGGGGCTGTCAATACATACGCTTTTAGGGGTGAGATTACTGCTTGTAAACCCTCATCTCGTTTACTGTGATATTGCGGCATCCGTGACAACGCATCCGCTAAAAACATTCCTCTAGCTGGCTTATACACGAGGGCAAAACGGAACCGCTGAAAATATTGTGCCCATCTCACCTGTTTTGGGGACAGTTTCCGAGGTGTTTGGAGGGCCTGTAGATTCTTGTGATCCGTCCAGACCTCGAACGGTATGGGATTGCCCTCCAGTAGGTGCCGCCATGTCTGTAACGCCCATTTTACAGCATAGGCCTCTTTCTCCCACACTGCCCAGTTCCTTTCTGCGGTTGTAAATTTTCGGGAGGTGTATGCACAAGGCCTTAACATACCGTTCGCATCTTTCTGCATTAGAATAGCTCCTACTGCCACGTCACTAGCATCCGCTTGTATTACGAACGGTTGTGACGTGTTAGGGTGTATCAATACGGGTTCAGTGGCAAAAGCCCGTTTAAGATTTTCAAAGGCCTGTTGGCATTCAGATGACCATTGTAATTTGTATCCCGGCCTAGGTTTTTTCCCAGGGGCCACCACACCTTTTGTTCGCAATAGCTCCGTTAATGGTAATGCTGTTTTTGCAAAGGACGGAATGAAATGTCGATAAAAGTTTGCAAAACCTAAAAAACTTTGCAGTTGTTTACGGGTTTGCGGAGCTTTCCACTCTAAGACCGCAGCTACTTTCTTCGGGTCCATCTGGATACCAGTACGACTAATTCGAAAACCTAGATAATCGATCTCCTCCTGGTGGAACTCACATTTTGAGAGTTTTACAAAAAGATGTGCGTCCAGCAACTTGGTCAGGACCTGTCTAACCAGCTGGACGTGTTCTTCCATTGTATCAGAGTAGATCAAAATGTCGTCCAGATAGACTAAGACGCCCCGATATAGGTGTTCATGTAAAATACCGTTTATAAGCTGCATAAACACCGCTGGTGCCCCTTGTAGACCGAAAGGCATCACCAGGAACTGGTAGCTGCCGAGGGGAGTGTTAAATGTGGTTTTCCACTCGTCTCCCTGACGTATCCGTACCCGATAATAGGCTTCGCGGAGGTCCAATTTCGTGAAGATTTTCCCTGACGCCAGGGTAGCCAACAAATCAGTTATCAGCGGCAGGGGGTACAACGGTTCTACGCAGACAGCATTCAATCCCCGGTAGTCAACACATAAACGTAAGCCGCCATCCTTCTTACCTCGAAAGAGGACGGGTGCCGCTAAATGCGAACGACTGGGACGAATAAATCCCCGGGCCAGGTTTTTATCTATATACGTTCGCAATTCCTTCAGTTCCTGTGGTGTCATCGAGTACATACGGGGTTTTGGTAACCGGGCTCCGGGAAGTATTTCGATACCACAATCCGTATCCCGATGGGGGGGCAGGATGTCACATTCTTCCTCGCTAAATACTCGGGCGAGGTCATTATATGCTTGGGGGTATGTACCTTGTCTTGTTGTTTCTTGCTGGAGAGCCACCCTCTCTTTTGTACATGGCAGTCTGAGCCTACGATAACCCCCCTCCCACCATATGTGTGGTTCCCACCTGTCCAACCACGCGAGCCCAAGAATGATGGGTTCGATCATCTGGGTTACTACAATGAACCGGATCATTTCCTGATGGGCTCCTATTTGCAGGAATACGGGTTCTGTAACACTGGCGGTAGGTGTGCCTCCCAGGATGGACCCATCCATCTGCTCGAATTTAATGGGGGTACGAAGAGTCAGGATCCGAAGGCCCAGGCCCTCAGCTACCGACTGCCGCATAAGGCATCGAGTACAGCCTGTATCAATTAAGGCTTTTTGTTCACACTCCTTCTTAGTGATAGGATGTCTAAGGGTCACTGGTATCAGGAAGGGGTGTACAGGGTCACTTACCATAGGATCCTGCAACTCATCTCCGTTGTCGCTTTCTTCGGATGCGTCGGGGACACGAGCCGTCCCTGGCATGGTATTACTGGACCGGGTTGTCGGTTCTAACGAGGGCGTCTGTGTGGCCACCCTAGAGCGTTCTGGTGTTCGTAGGGATCGGTCACGTGGCGTGGTAGTCGGAACGGATGGCCGGGGAGTTGACAGTCGCGGGGCTGCGACGGGGCAGTCCGCAGCTCTATGACCCTCTTGGTTGCATCGAAAGCACCGGAACGGGCGTCTGTTCGCCTCGGTAGCGGTCGGCCCGTATGCCGGGGTTCCTCTAAACGCCCCGCGGTCACTGGATCTGCCACCTGGACCACGACGGGACTGGAATGGTGGTGTGTTCCGAGGCCTGAATTCTCGTAAACCAACGTCTAGGCTCACCGCTGCCTTGTACCATTCGGACAATCGTGGGCCTAGACCCCGGTATACACAGGCCTGTTTTATTTCTCTATCTAGCCCTGCCTGGAATTGGTGGATAAGTAATCGCTCTGGCCACGAATGGAGTTTTCCTGCCAGATTACGGAACTCCTTGACATAATCCTTGGCAGGGCGACCACGCTGTCGTAGGTTGACCAATTCACCTTCGATGACCTGGGTCCGAGTTTCATCCTCGAACCTATTGCGTAATGCTTCAAGGAACAGGCCCAGATCCGTTAACTCGCGGGCGTGTTCACTATGTAAATCGGCGACCCATTCAGCTGCCTCCCCCGTTAGCACTGCTGTGACCGCCACGACCATGGACCACTGCGAAGGATATAATCTGCCATAAAGGTCCATATGGCTTATTACCTGACTCAGGAACAGTGCCACCTTTCCTGCAGTTCCATCAAATGTAGCCTGCACAGGCGGTAATCCCCAGGGATGTTGCTGGAGGGGGGGTGCCCAGGGACCGTGGCCCCATGCCGGTAGCGGGTCTCTGTAACGCTGTTGTGGTGGCCTATCTCCTGTGCCGGGTAGCTGTCGAGGGGCGTCTCTCACGGGATCTATTCTCCTCTCTCTCCCGGGCTGTGTAGCGGCACCGGGAGTTGCGTGGCTGCCCTCGCCCCCACCGTATGAATGTACAGCCTGTCTCCGCTCTCCACTCACCCAGCGTTGTTCACGCCCCTCCAACTTCAGCTTCGGGCTGGCAAGGCGGAATTTGCTGTCAGAACTCCCACCCGCCGTACCGCCTCCCGACCAGGAGGTGGCGCCCTCCATGCTGGGCGCCCATGGCTGCCAGGAGGGCGCGTCGCGAAAGCTCGCCTCGCCAAAACGGTCGCGTAGGATCTCTAGGGTGGAAGGCCCCAGGCCAGTGGAGTGGCTCCATTCCCCTTCCTCGTCTTCCAGCCATCGCCGTTCCCTCCAATCCCGGAACTGGGAATCGGCATAGGGCGGGGTTTGAAGACGCATCCCACCTGTCTCTGGGCCGGGCGTCTCCCGGGCGTTGCGTTCGCGTTCCTTTCGTTCACTAGGGGCGCCTTCGACCCCGGGCTCATGCTGTTTCGGCCGCACCACCGGCGGGCTGGCCGCCCCATCCATCCCGGCGTCAGCCTCCTCCTCCGCTTCGCCCACGGTCTCCGCTGTATCCTCCGGCAGCACGTCGGCCGCTACGCCCTCTGCCATCCCGTTCCTTCCTTCACGGGGGGGTGGTGGTGGCTCCAAAACGGCTTGTGAAAAGGGGGAGCTGCGTCTTCCTCTCGGCTCCCCTAGGACTGTGTCCACGCTCAAAGAACACGCTTGAAGCTAAGCTGGTGTATCTTCATTTAATCGTGGCAATCAGCGCTTACAGAAACCGGAATGCAAAGCTAGCAAAACAAAGACGCAGCTGTCACGCCCTTGCAAGCGAGTCCTTATATAGTTCCTTCCAGATTACCTTCAGCTGGAAGGTCTCGTACTTCCTCATTTCCTTCGGACGTACTGGGATGCCGTCACATTTCTAGAGTGTTCTCAGAGTAGTAAGCTAATCCCACGCGACCCCATAAGGCACCCGTGCACATAAACGCCTACTCGGAAGCCTATTCCACCACCATCACCCATGTGGCTCAACCCCCCCCTTCCAGCCGGGTATCCATGTTCTGCCGGAGCATGGACATGATGTCGAGTAAAATTCAGGTTGGTCATTTTTATTTTGACTTAATATATAAATACACAATTTCTTTCCTTTTACAGTATATAGCCATTCCTCTTTTTGATTATTGCATTTTCTTCTCTTTTTTTCTGGTGGAAAACATAGGCAAGCAAACCTGGAGTCCTTGGTGCTCCCTGATCTTGGTTGTTTCCTTGCAGACATTTCATTACCCAACTGGGTAACATCTTCACCGTACAACGCTTGAGCTACTCTTCTGTTGAACCCAAACATATTGGGCAGTAAGTAGACTGCTTCAAAATCCTTGAGTGGAAGATCGTCTCCTACTCTTCTATCTGGAGATGCCTTGTCAATTCTAGGTCCAACAGATTAACATGTCTGTCAGCATTCCAGAAAGTCCCCAACTCCAAGTAAAAACTCCGAGGCAGGCATTTTTCAAAGTTCCATTTATTAGAACAGTTATACTGGCACATCTGGGAAAACCCAAATCTAAGAGTTCTGGGTTTTTTTTTCTCTATCAGTTTTTAATGTTTATGTCGCTGACTCTACTGCTTCAATTCGTATATATTGGAAATATCTATTATCTAATTACATACTTTGACTGCCAAATTTTTCATGCTGCACTTTCTTTCTGGCTGTTAATCAGGAAAAAAACCCTGTAACCTATCACATATTGCTTTGTAGAAATATTCTGTTGTTATATAATGACATCATATACTCTTCATGATCTGTGGTCTGTGCTGCACACACAAAAGAAACATAAAAATATAGAACTGTTCTTAAAACACATCTGGCATATCAAGCACAATTGGAATATCTGTTGAGATCCAGAAATAGAGGCAGCTGAGATAGGCCAAATACGTCATACATGCAAATGGGACAGCTATGCAGGAGAGCTGCATTACATTAAAAAGAAATGGCCACTCCAAAATAATTTGGTTCCAGGACAGAAAAAACATGGCACTTGTTGTCCCAAAGGTGCTTTTTCAAGAGGCTACCAGGCTGTTTTTTCTTTGAAGACTTTTCGCTTCTTCAGCTCTGACTGGATGGAGGGGAATGGAAGGATTTCTATTCCTTGTAGACAGCTGGTCATTTGCATTCTTTTAGAGCAGTGGTTCTCAACCTGTGGGTCGGGACCCCTTTGGGGATCGAACGACCCTTTCACAGGGGTCGCCTAAGACCATGGGAAAACACATATTTTCAATGGTTTCAGGAATAATTTTATGGTTGGGGGTCACCACATGAGGAACTGTATTAAAGGGTCGTGGTATTAGGAAGGTTGAGAACCACTGTTTTAGAGGGTCTTTGAAGCACTTGGAGGTTTGTCTGTGTCCTCAGGGTCACCTGAGTGGTGCAAATGGATGTGGAGCCTTCTTGGAACTGTTGAAAGGACTGCATTGTAGATAAGATAAAGGTTGGTGATTATCCTGAAGGACTTCTTCCGAAGGACTTGCTTTGCAATTAATTGGGACTCAGCTGGGAATGAACGTAATTCTCAGCTGTTACAATAAAATAGGTTTGTTTGGGACTAATTGTGTCTTGTACTGACTCAGTAAGCCTAGGTCTGTTGAGGGAGGGCTGTTCAAGTTTGACATAGATGGCCTCTTTCAGTACTCTTTTGAGCAGTGGTCCTCTCTCTCCAAAATGTATCCGCCCTCTCTCAACTTTTTCAACAGCCTCTTGAAAAACCACCTCTGGGACAACCGTGACCTGCATGACCGAGAATCTCCAGTGACATGGCACTTGTTGACCTGAAAAAGTTATTTTTGTCTCCACATAAAAATCAGATTGATAAAACATTTTGTGAAAGTGATAAGGTGAAAGTTTTTCTTGGTTGAGACAGAGGTTTCCAAAAGTAATTGATGCTGAAGTTAAGGAAGGCAGTTTAGTTGGTCCACAGATCAGATGAGAGATTTATTATTTATTAAGATACCTCATCAATGACAAGCAGTTCAAAAATTGGTTAGTGAAGCTAGAAGGTTAGTGAAGCTAGAAGGTTAGTGAAGAACATGGCCTGAAAAGCATTTAAGGACATCATTGAGAATTTTCTTAGCAACTGCAGAGCACCAAACTATATCACAGGTGGTCTGTGAAGGCTTGAAGAAATGTTATGATTTCAATCTTGAGTTAAATCTTGGGGATCTGTGGCCACAAAAGGTATTTAAAGGCAGTCTGTGGTGAAGAAAAGATTGAGAACCACTGCCTGACAATATACAAGATCACGAAGTGGAACATGTCACTGAAGATCATTTTCAGCATGAACTTCTTTCCTGAAGTCAGTATAAACCATGAGATATAAACAACAAAGTTAGAGTCATAAGATGCTAAAGGAATAGGAAATGGGAAAGATGAGAAGGATAATAGTAATACAGTCCTACTGGGTGGTTTGGGATCCCAGGGCATAAGACAGTGTTGTGGGAATTAGTTGTTTAGCATGATGATGGCATTGAGGGGTGGGGGGAGAAACAATTGTCCTTGTGTCTAGTTGTTTTGATGTGGAATGCCCTACAGCATTATAGGGTGATGAGGAAAATCATCACTTGTTACAGATACAAACACAACTAAGTATTGGAATATTTGAACATCTCTACTAAGGCCTTCCCAACCAAGGGCAGAAAATATGGCTTGCCTTCATTGTTTTTGCCTGCAGTGAAATGCATTGAAAGCAGGTAAAAAATCTTGCACCACAGGTGGACAGAGGCAACCTCTAGCCTCACTACGGTCAATGGGTCAAGGAAATTAAGCATGTGGGAAATAGAAGGTCAACTTGAAAGCTACACTTATAGCAGTCTCTGCACCTAGAACAACCATCATGGACCACAATAGTCAGGTCAGACCAGTTTCGAATCTTTGAGCGATTGCTTGCAAAGAGGGAATAGCATGGACTTAATGCATCTCAATGTTTTCAACTTTCACCAGGCTGTTCTCTGCAATGCTACACCATGAGCTAAGATCTCAAAGCTCCAAGTCCTACACCGAGAGGGGGTAGCTGCTTTGAGTGCTGAGAAAGGGGAGCATCTCTTCATGGAAGCATGCTTGGAAGGTGTAGAGGTGGGTCATGCTGCTGTTGTAAAAAGAGAGCTGCCCCCCTTCAAAGTCCAAGTAGATCCCAACTTTCTCCATCTTCCCGCAGACTGAGAGGGGCGTACGGGGCTCACTCAAAGCTTGGTACTCTCCCGCCTTCAGCTCAATAGCCCACACCCCTTCCTTGGGCAGAAAGTTCAGCTGCTTCTTGCGCTTCACAGACTTTTTGGCCATCCCCACTATCCAATCGGTGCTGTCCCCGACATCGATCTCCCAGTAGAAGCGGCCAGTGGTAATGCCCTTCTGTCCCACCACACACGGTGTGTAAGTGAAGGTCTCCGGAAGGTTTTCTAGCCAGAACCGTCGGTTAAGATTGAACTGTACTTTGGTGTCTTCTTCCATGAGGACCAGCCTGGGATGAGCTGAGTTGGGGTCCAAAATGATGCTTGCAGGGACTGGAGAAGGAAGATGGAAATTCAGAATGAACGAGAACGGACTTGTGCAGCAGGCTATTGCAGGAGTATAAAGTGGCCCAGAGAAAAATTAGACACAAATGAATGTAATATTAGGCAGCTGTTAATAAAGCTACTGCCATCCTCAACATGTCTGAAGCTTCCTTTCTCTCTTTTAGCCCAGACCACATGATGGTGTAATTTCCCCGAAAATAAGCCCTCCCCCGAAAATATATAAACGCATGCACAGCCAGTCCCCACTATTTCCTCTGATTAGGGTTAGGGAGACGGAGCTGGAAATCAGATAAGACAGCAAGAGGAGCCCCATCTTGCTCTACGGGCCCCAAAATAATAAGACCTCCCCGAAAATAAGGCCAAGCGCTTATTTCAGGGTTCAAAAAATATAAGACAGGGTCTTATTTTCGGGGAAACGCGGTATAGAATAGGGTAATTAGAGCAGTTAAGTAATTATACTTAGAAGAATTAGTGGTAAATGGAAACAAGGCAGTCAAAGAACACGGTGGCTCGACACCATCAAAGCTGGACACCAGCCAGAGCATAGAAGAACCAGAGAAGCAGTGCAAAATTGGAAGATGTGGAGAGAACTGGGCCATAGGATCACCAAGAGTTGAACATGACTGAATGGATAACGTCATCATCATCATCATCACATTACAGATTATTGCTGGAGTACATAGCCTTGAACTTCCACACAAAAAATAGGGTATAAAAGTAATAAACCAATAACCAATACATTTGGTCTAAAAACCTCAACTCACCTGGATGTAGCTCACCCAGCAGCTTCTTCCAGACATAGAATTGCAGAGGTCCTTTAAACTCGCCCAGGTTCAAATCTACAGCCACCACTCCATCTTCATCCTCTTCCTTTTCCTTTTCTTCTTCCTCTGCTGTCTCTTCTTCATCTTCTTCCTCATCAAAATCTTCATCAGTCTCATTCTCATACTCATCTGTGTCTTCACTGCTGGCCTCCAGCCCATCTTCTCCTACCAGTGCAGCATCTAGTTCGCGTTCATCCGGAGCTCCTTGTTCCTTACGGACCCTGTAGGAGAAGAGCATCCCAAGGATCAGCCATTTTAGAATAAGCTGCCCCAATTCTATCAAAACTAGAGGAATCAGATCGGGGTCCTTCTACAGAGAGATATCTGAGCATTTCTGATCAAAAAAAGAATGATGCTGCCCTATTATTAATTTTTTGCCTCTTTAATGGATTTTGTGCAATAAAGGGAAAAACACAAGGAAAATATTGGAGGAAAGAGGGAGGATTTAGAACTGGAAGACATTTACACCTGGGACATCTCCTGCTCCATAAATCAGGTTTTATTAGAAGCACCCATATATTTTTAAAATAATCACAGCAGAGAACAGCACAAGGCCAACAGAGGATGACTTCCAAAAAAGTTAGGTAGATTCAGATCTGATGAATACTTCCCAGGGAAGTTGCAAAAACCAGGAGGCGGCGATGGCCATAATATTGCCAAGAAAATGCCCACGTCATCATCAGAAGTGAAGACTCACTCAGGAAAATCTCCACTTTTTCTTTTTGTAGTTTTACAGAGATTTTACAAGTAATATGGGTAGGAGCCAAGGGGCCAGAAGAACATTTTCCGTCCCAATTAAAGTCTTTTCGTGGCGAAATCAGCCTTGCTTTGCCTCTACTCCCAAGAAGGAAGAGGAGCCAACTTTATAATTGTAGCAGGTTTTTTTTAATGGAAGTAAACAAGTAGCCATCTTCCCTTCCGTATACTGCATGGAGGAGCTTCACCTACTCATTTTGGCAAATCCAGCAGCTTCTGAAAGGTGGAAGAGGAAGTCATGCCTACAGTGAGGAGGCAAAGTAATATACCCTGCATCAGGGGTGTGAGAGAAAAGTTATTTCTCAGCTGCTGTGCCTATTAATGGCTTTTGGAATGGACAAGTAAATAAGCCAATCAGAAGGCAGCTGACGGGTTTGAATCTCCAGGGCTTTTATTTATAGTTCCCTCCCCTAACTGTCACAGTTGACAGTATAAAAGGAGATTCTTGACAGGAAACCATTGGCAGTCCAAAGGGCAGTTGGCAGTTAGGAGTGTTCTGTTCAGCTCTTCTGTTAGAAAACTGTGAGCAGTTTGAAAGTCAGTTAGAAGGGCAGTTCTGATGGTTTACAGACTTTTTCTTCTGAGAAAGAACTAACATCGCTGATTCTGGGCTTTTTTCTTTCTGGCAGCCAGCAGGCCCTTGCTGCCTGGTGAGAGACTTATATAGATCTATTTCTGGCTCGTTAGCCATCATCAGTAAGCCATACCCACATCTCATGTATCCTCCCTGTAAAGGTACAATATCTATTTTCTTACTCTTCGTAGGATTTATGTGTGTTTTTCTTTCAGCCAGGTTTTTCCTACGTAACCAAGGTTTTTCTGCAGCCCTAGCTCAGTGGAGTCACACCCACATGAGATATGGCTGTGGCTTACTGATAATGGCTAATGAGCTAGAAATAGATCTATATAAGTCTCTCACTAGGCAGCAAGGGCCTGCTGGCTGCCAGAAAGAAAAAAGCCCAGAATCGAGTGGATGTGACTCCACTGAGCTAGGGTTGCAGAAAAACCTTGGTTACGCAGGAAAAACCTGGCTAAAAGAAAAACACATCTAAATATCTCTATATCTCTATATCTCTATCTATCTATCTATCTATCTATCTATCTATCTGACAGGATATTTAAGAATAGTAATGAAATACTATTTAGTATTTATTTTTATTTTAATAAAATATTATTAATAAATGTATTAATTTATTAATAAATAAAATAAATAAATAAATAAATTAGTATTTGAATAGATATTGTTTTGTTTTTATATTAATAAAAACATTTCTTGTTAACTGCTTCAGAGGCTCATTTGTTAAAGTAGATCTTAATAGAGATAAGGGTTTACGGTACATTGATTTATTTCCTCCACAACAAGGGGTGTCAAACTCAAGGCCTGCCAGCCGGAGCCAGCCCACAGGGTGTTTAGATCTGGCCCGTCGGGCTGCCCTGGAAGCAACAAAGGACTGGCCCGCGGTGTCTCTGCCAGGGAAAACGGAGCTTGGGAGGGCCGCACACAGTGACCCTTTTCACTGGCAGAGGGCAGCAGAGGCCATCACAGCCGAAAATGGAGCCCAGGGTGGCCACGCAGGCCCCCTCCCCCGAGCTCCGTTTTCGCTGGCAGAGTGCTAGCAAAATAAACTATTAGCAAAAGTGGATCCCCCCCAGCCCTGCCTGGGCCACCATAGGTGCCCCTGACACGAGCCAAGCCCATTATGCCTACAGTGAGGAGGCAAACTAATGTAATGTGATGCCTTCCTTGTTGGTTCATGTTTTTCTTCCTTTCATGTATTTATTATATAGGTAGTCTTGGACTTAGCAACCATTCATTGAGAGACCAAAGTTACAATGCTGAAAGGAGTGATTTACAACCGATCCTCACATTTACAGCTGTTGGTCATGATCAGGATACAGGTGCTTGACAAGCTGTGTGCATTTATCATAATTGCTGCGTTGGGGGGGGGGGGTCATGTGACGGCCATTTGCAACCTTCCAAGCTGACTTGGAGCAAGCAAAGTCAATGGGGGAAGCTGGATTCACTTAACAACGGTGGCAAAAAAAAAAAAAAGGTTGGGGTCAACATTTAACAACCACCTTGCTTATGAAAGGAAATGTTGATCCTAACTTTGGCTGTAATTTGATATATAAGAAAAGAGGAACACTACTTACCTCTCTAGCAACTCTTTTGCCTCCTGTGGGAGAAAAGGAAGGAAGGAAGGAAGGAAAAGAAAGAAGAAAAAGAAAAGAAAGGTGAGATAATAATCAAAATAATTCTTTCCATGGGTTATCACTCACTTTCCTGCCAAAGCTTTCTGCATTTTAATGGTGCACAACATTCTGTTCTCAGTAGATCATGTCCTACTTTAACTTATCAGAAAAAAAAATCCCAGTGAAATAAAATCACAACATATATATATAGAAGAAACAAAAATTGAGGACTGTAGAGTCAGAGTGCTTGAGATGCCACTGAAAACACGAGGTGATGGTGCATATACTGTACTGATCGATCTCTCTTTTACATGAACAAACACTGTGGAATCTAGCAATTGTTACAGGAAATCAGTCCTAATTTTATTTGTTTAAGAAAATGGATTCGGCCACCCAACTGACTCAGGGATTCTGGGTGGCTGACAAAGATTAAAAAAAAAAGATCTTGTCAGTCGTGACAAACCCTAAACCCTAAATTGAACAAATCATGGTGTGAGAAGTTTTATATCCAAATATATATTTATTCTTTATACTGTTTCCATCTTCCTTTAAAAATATTAACAGAACCTATAACGGTCTGAAAATCAGTGTCTCCAGCTTAATTAAATTAGCAAACTGCCTCAACCCACAAAATAAGTTCCCCAAGCCTAATCCACATATCAAAGGATAAGGTCTGCAAATGCAAATAGAGATAACTAAATTGTTTCCCAGCAGAACTGTATGTTCACAAACATACACCAACACACATATACACCTCAGCACTTCCACATCCCAGATAAACTCCCCCTATAAAAGTTTGCCACTGTACCCCTCCTCTGCTCCTTTTTTTTTTTTTTAAATTTGATTTATATGCCGTCCTTCTCTGGAGATTCAGGGCAGCTTACAATGCGTTAAGCAATAGCCTTCATACTTTTGTATATTTATACGAAGTCAGTTTATTGCCCCCACAATCTGGGTCCTCATTTTACCTACCTTAGAAAGGATGGAAGGCTGAGTCAACCTTGAGCCTGGTGAGATTCGAACTTGCAGTAATTGCAGGCAGCTGAATGTTAATAACAGTGCTTTAACAGCACTGCTTTAGTCTGCTGGGCCACCAGGCTGCTGCAGCCTGCCCTTAAAATCAAATTGTTTTGCTTTTAGAAATAAATATTTCTTCTTCCCTTACAACTGTCTGAATCTCATTTTAATTTATCCTTGTGCAACCCCGGCTCAAGTTGGACCTCCAAATTATCCTTCTAACAATGGTTTGGTGCAATCTATGCACCCAGCAATTTTTTCCTTCCCAAGAAAACCCCACAGCCCCCGGTCCTCCTTACCTTAAGGAAACTAATGTGGTCTTTGCATTCAAGGCTGGCCTGTACACGGCACACAGTTTCTGAATGTGAAGCCATCTTGTAGTCCAGTTCCTTTAACTTGATTTCCATCTGAGCCAAGTTCTTTTCTCGCTGGTTTTCTAAGGCCTGTTTTATAGCCAGCTCTCTGTCGTTCAGCAGCTGGTGCATCTTCACAAACTCTCCAGAGATATGATCAGACAAGGATTTGGAGCAGGTCTGGAAAAACAGAGATGGGGCACAGCAAAAGGTTGTGGTTGGGTCAAACAGAAATGATCACCTGTCCACAATGGTGTTGGTTTTGGGGTAGACTCCTGAGAATATCTTGCATAGCGATGAAGAAATAAATAAGTAGACCATCAAATCAACTCATTTGAGTTATTATTTGAAGCACTAATGATTCAAAACAGCCTACTTCGGGCATCTGATGCAAAGACTTTCTGAAGGAGACTCTTAATACTAGGAAAGATAGAAAGAAAAAGAAGATGAGGAAGAACAAATGCAAAGCTGGTGGACATAGTGGCAATGGGGGCACCATTAGAAAATCTGAAAAACCAGGTTAGGGATGAATCGTCATGGAGAAACTCAGTTTTGCTCGGAGTTGAGAACTACTTGATAGCATATAATTTATTTTATGTATTTATTAAACTTATATGCCAGACATTTCACTGTCAGGTAACTCATAATCAATGAATCAATCGATGCCACTATAATGATTACCTAAGCAACACCAGCAATTTAAATCTTTTGCTTTTATAATATAGTGACAGCACACATATATGCACAGATGTACATACAATGCACACAAAGTTCCATTTATTTACATACAGACACACTGTTGCTCTCTGAGCTTGATTGGTTTTTTTGTAGACATTTCATTACCAAACTAGGTAATATCATCAGTGCTAGAATGGAGTGCAAATCCCACTCCCTTCTAGAACAGATAACGTTAGCTAGTTGCAAAGCAAAACATCTGCAAGAAAACAAGCAAGTTCAGAAAGCATCAAGGACCCTACCCTTCAAAACTGAGCTACAGATATTCCCTTTTATTGGTACACAAAGTTCTAATTGTAAGAGTGTCCATAGCTTAGAGCACCACAGTGCTTCTAAATGTTTAAAACTAAATTGAGAATCCTAGGGGAAGAGGGAACAGAATGGTATATCCTGAAAAATGCATGGTTGACAACTTTATTTATTTATTAATTATATTTATATACCGCCCTTCTCCCGAAGGACTCAGAGCGGTGAACAGCCAAGATCAAATACATAAATATAAAAGTTAAGAACAATTTAAAACCTGATTTCGCCCACAATTAAAAACATCCCATTAAAATCCAATTTAAAATTTAAAACCGTTAAAATTAGGCTAGCCTGGCTTGCTTTGGCGACTTGAATGCCACACTACAGCATATTTATTCATTTATTGTTGATTTGAATGCTTTTCTTTTCCTTGGACTGAATTGCAGGAGCCTGGATTAAATGCTGACTATGAAACACCTAATATTAAATGAATGAGCCACAAATGGTAGCATCGAAAGCAATAGTTGCTGGGATGAAGAGAGAGAAGATACACTTGGTTTAGCATTAAACAGGAAGTCCCAACCCTCACCACTTCCCAGCTGCACCTTTAATTCGATAATGTTCTCCTGCTGGTGGCACTGGCTCCTTTTCAACCGCGTGAGACCTTCCTCAAGAGACTTCAGAGATGCCTTCAGCTGTTCCTGAAAGGAAAAGAAAGTTGAAAAATGGTCACAAGTCATTTTTTAGTGTTGTCGTAACTTTGAACAATAATTAAACAAAGGTTGTAAGTCGAGAACTACCTGTCCCAGCTTCCACAGCCACTTTCTGTAAGGGCTTGGTCAAGGTAGATATCTATGTGGTCAACAGGATCGAAAATGACCTGATGGTGTATAATCAACCAATTGATCAACCTAGACCGGTGTTTCTCAACTTTACCAACTATAATCTTGCTGAATGGGGAATTCTGGGAGTTGAAGTCCACACAACTCAAGTCAAGTTGCTAAGATTGAAAAACACTTATCTAGACCAGGGGTCTCCAATCTTGGCAACTTTAAGACTTGTGGACTTCAACTTCCAGAGTTCCTTTGCTGGCTGAGGAATTCTAGGAATTGACGTCCACAAGTCTTAAAGTTGCCAAGATTGGTGACCCCTGATCTAAACGGTGCCTTGAAACTAACCAGTCCATAATGGCTTAGGTCAGGGTTTGGTTTGACCTGGGAGCGGGGGGGGGGGAGGTGTGGCCGAAGGCATGGCCAGCTTAATGTCACTCACGTCAGGTGGCCCGAACCCTCTGCCAGCAAAAACAGGCTCCCAAGCTCCGTTTTTAGTTGCAATGGCCTCCTGCAACCCTCTGCCAGCAAAAACGGAGCTCGGAAAGGCTGCATGCAACCCTTCCAAGCTCCGTTTTCACTGGCAGAGGTCCACAGGCCACTCCTTCGCTGTTTCCAGGGTGAATGTTCAGGAAGTGGGAAATGAATTGCATATATGCGAGATACAGATTCAGTATGATATTAGTGTTTCTCCATGCGTTTCAGAGTGGAAATCTAGCTTATATTTACTGGCAAATATCTGGAAGGTTTCAAAAGCTTCATTTCAGTGTCCTTGTTTATTATGATACTTATTATGATTCATATATGATACTTCTTTTTATCTTGGCTTGCAAAATAAGCTGCCTCGAGTAGCCCCCCAGTGAGATAAGTGGCAAATAAATTTCACAAATTTAGAGAAAAAAGACAGAGGAGGGAGAGGGGGAGAGGAAGGGTCTTGTTCAACCAGAGGCTTATCTCACCAGCCCCACTGTGAGGTAAGTGGCAAATACATTTTACAAATCAAGAGAGAGATGAACGAGAGTGAGAGAGACAGAGAGCGAGTGTGTCTTGTTCAACCAGAGGCCACCTTCTTTCTCCTCTCAGGTCCGGTTCTCACCTGATAAGTCTGAACCGCGTTTTTGATGGGCAGGAAGTCATGTCCCCGGTGCTGAGGCAAGTCCCGGCAGATGACGCAAACGGGCTCCTCATCTTGGCTGCAGAAGAGCTTGAGAGGCTCCTCGTGTTCCTCACAGAAGAACCAGCCTCCGGTGCCACTCAGCTGAGTCCCTTCATCCAGCTTCAGAAGGCGGGCCTTCTCGACCAAGCTGCAGAGGACTCGGTTGATCGTTATGCAGCGTAAAGTGAAGGGTTGGCGGCACTCGGGGCAGAGGCCCCGTCTTTGCCCTTTGGGGATGCAGGGCTCCAGACAGGGAGCGCAGAAGCTGTGGCCGCACTTTAGCATGCGGGGCTCCCGAAAGAGGGAGAGGCAAATGGGGCACAGGAGGTCCTCGGTGAAACTGGACACTTCCCGTACTGAAGCCATGTTGGTCAATTGAAGAAAGCCTGAACAGGTTTCCCAGGTTAGAACTGCTTCTATTTCTGCCTGTTAAGTGAACAAAGAATAATACGATTGGAAGGGACCTTGGAGGTCTTCTAGTCCAACCCCCTGCCCAAGCAGAAGACCCTATACCCGCGATGGCGAACCTATGGCACGGGTGCCACAGGTGGCACACGGAGCCATATTGGTGGGCACGCGAGCATTGCCCTAGCTCAGCTCTAGCACGCGTGCACATGCTGGCTAGTTGATTTTTCAGGCCTTCTGGGCCTACCGGAAGTTGGCAAATGGGTTGTTTCCGGCTTCCAGAGGGCTTCCGGGGAGTGGAGAGGAAGCCTGTTTTCACCCTCCTCAGGCTCCTAGAAAGCCTCTGGAGCCTGGGGAGGGCGAAAAACGGGCCTACTGTGCCCACCATGCCATCACATACCAAAAGCGGGGGGGCCATGGGGGGGGGTCATGCACGCACGTGACCACCCCGCACTTCCCCCGCTTTTGGCACACGATGGCAAAAAGGTTAGCCATCACTGCCCTATACCAGTGATGGCGAACCTCTTCGGGACCAAGAGCCCAAACCAGAACACATATACATGTTTGTGCATGTGTGCATGCCGGAGTGCTGGAAACCCAAAGACCAGCTGGCTGGCACGTGCATGCCTGTTTTTTGGCTGTTTTGGGCCTGGAAAACGGCCCCAAAAAGGCCGGAAAACAGACCAAAAAACAGCCTGGTTTTTGGCCATTTTTCGGCACTGCAGCGTCTGTGAAGACCAACTGGCTGGCGCGCATGTGCACACCGGAAACCAGAAGAGCAGCTGGAGACAGTGTGCATGCCCATAGAGGGCTCTGCGTGCCACCTCTGGCACCCGTGCCACAGGTTCGCCATCACGGCCCTATACCATTCCAGACAAATGGCTGTCCTATTTCTTCTTTAAAACCTCTAACGATGGAGCGCCCACACCTTTTGAAAAGGCAAGCATTTCACTGGTTAGTTGTTCTCAATTGTTCTCACTGTCGGGAATTTTGTCCGTAATTCTAGGTTGGATCTCTCCTTTGACAAGTTTCTTTTTGTCCTGCTCTGGAGAATAAGTCAACCCTCTCTTGTACAGCCCCTCAAGCAGTGGTGGGATTCAGCCAGTTCGCACCACTTCGGGAGAGCCGGTTGTTAACTTTCTGAGCAGTTTGGCAAACTGGTTGTTGGAAGAAATCATTAGTGCAGAGAATCGATTGTTCAATTACTTGAATCCCACCACTGCCTTCAAGTACTGGAAGTCTGAGGCGAAGGGGTGTCTGCCATCCCAGACAGATCCGCCTTGGACACCAAAGTCATGAATCCTAAAATTACTTTTCTTACAGGGTTACAGAAACAGAGTCTGAAGGCGCTTCCTGCCTTTATCCTAAAGTAAACCAGGAAGGAGAAACCCTGAGACATTTTCTCCAATTGCATTCCTATTTTGCACACAGAAATTTCTTATCTCACTGTTGTCTGGGCTGCGTCCAGGGCCGGATTTTCCTATAGGCTAACTAGGCTTCAGCCTAGGGCCTCAAGATCAAGAGGGGCCTGCATTCAAATTGTTAGCAAAATTAAAATTACACTTTCACTATAGGTGAAAGGGCCTCATAAGTGGAATAGCCTAGAGCCTCTTTTCATCTAAATCCGGCCCTGGCTGCGTCTCTTCCTCCAGGTGATTCTCACAGGCCGCTGCAGGGCGGGGAAACCCCTCAATGTGTCAGACCTGCCGCCACTTAAACCTCTAAATAAAAAACATCCTCGGCTCCATCTGTTGAGAAAGGCATAGCCAGAACTGAGCATTGCATACTAAAAGCCCTAAGAAACCAATTTTCTTTTTTCAATTTACAGTTCATTTAGGATCTGTTCGAAGTTTCAACGGCACTGAAAAAAGTGAATTGTGACCATTTTTCTTGCTGCTCCCTGTAGTCATCTGATCAAAGCTCAGACACTTGGCAACTGGCCTGTATTTATGACGGTTCCAGGGTCCCAGAGTCATGTGATCCCTTTTGCGACAAGCAAAGTCAAAGGAGAAGCCAGATACACTCAACAGCTGTGTCATTAACTTGTTAAGTCATTCACTTAACAACTGTGGCAAAAAGACATCGCAAAACAGGGCAAAGCCCATTTAACACCTGCTTTGCTGTACAGATCCTCGATTTACGACCACAATTGAGGTCAAAGCTCCTGTTGCTAAACAAGACAGCTGTTAAGTGAGCTTTGCCCCATTTTACAATTTTCCTTGCCACCGTTATGAAGTGTATCGCTGCAGTTGTTAAGTTAGTAACAAGGTTAAGTGAATTTGGCTTTGCTTGTTAGGTCACAAAAGGGAATCACATGACCCCCAGGGACACTGCAACCGTCATAAATATGAGTCAGTTGACAAGCATCTGAATTTTGATCATGTAATTATGGGGATGCTGCAATGTGTGAAAAACGATCCTAAATCCCTATTATTCAGTATTGTGGTTAACTTTGAACGGTCACTAAACAAATTGTTGTAAATCAAGGACTACCTGTATTAACGAGGGTGGGGGCATGTATATAGTATAGTATAGTATAGTATAGTATAGTATAGTATAGTATAGAATAGATCAGAGGTCTTCAAACATGGCAGCTTTAAGACTTGTGGACTTCGACTCCCAGAATTAGCATAGCTGGCTGCAGGGTGGATTTGATTTAAATCGAGTTGATTTAAATAACAATTTAAATCACTAGTAAAAAGGCTTGATTTAAATCAACTCGATTTAAATCATAATTTTTAAAGAGCAACTGTCATCTCTGCTACTCCTTTGACCCACTGTTGACTCACAGATAGTCCCAGTACTGCAGAATATACAGCCTCATGCTACATAACTAAGCTCCATTTCATGCTGAATAAACTAAATTATTTATGTATCTTAAATAGAAAACTATCTTACGATAGATTTTTACCCCAAAAGTTTTTTATTAAAATAAATTCGATAAAAATAAAAAAAATCCGATTTAAATAAAAAAAAAATCTGATTTTTTTGAAAAAATCATTGATTTTTATCCACCCTGGCTGGCTGGCGAATTCTGGGAGTTGAAATCCACAAGTCTTAAAGCTGCCAAGTTTGAGTACCCCTGAGATAGATAGTATAGAATTCTTTATTGGCCAAGTGTGATTGGACACACAAGGAATTTGTCTTTGGTGCATATGCTCTCAGTGTACATAAAAGACAAGATACATTCGTCAAGAATCATAAGGTACAACACTTAATGATAGTCATAGGGAACAAATAAGCAGTCAAATCATATTAGGAAACAGTCAATATAAATCCTAAGGATACCAGCAACAAGGTTACTAACATACAGTCATAAGTATGTAAACCAGTACATGTAAACCAGACATGTTGGGGGGGGGACATGTTGGAGGTTGCAAGGCATGAGCCCTCCCCCACTGGTTTCGCAAAGGAGTCCTTTTGAAAGGAGCTGGAGACAAACAGGAAGCACTGGGCTTAATGGGGAAGCCGACTCAGTCATCTGCCTCCCTGCAATGCATTTTCTATTTATCATCCATGATAGTTGGATACATCGCCCCAAAACTTCACGCCCTTAAAAAGTAGCCCCAAAATAGGAAAACAACAAGCTAACAATTTCCCAACTCTTCCTTCCCTCCCTCCCTCCCTCCGCCATACTTGCATTTTCCACTTTGCATGAGAGGAATTTTCCGCTAATTGTGAATATTCATGTGTACATTACCTATTACCCTTGTATATATATAATTATTATCATTTTCTCCTTTCCTGAAATCGATACATTTCAGTATCCATTTCAGGATCCTCAACTTATGACCACAACTGAGACCAAGTTTCCTGTTGCTAAGCGAGACATTTTTAAATGAAGTTTTTTGCTCCATTTTACAATTTGTCTTGCCACAATAATTAAGTGAATCACTGCAGGTGATGAGTTAGTAATAAGTGTAGGAAGAAAAATAGGAAAACAACAACATCCACCCCCCAAAAGCGAACTAATTCCCAATTCTTCCTTCCCTCCCTCCCTGCGCCATACTTGCCTTTTTCACTTTGCGAGGGAGGAAATTTCCGCCCCTTTAAAGCCACACACACAAAACCCTCCGGAGGCTCAGCCGCTTTTGCAAGGAACGACGACAAAGCGGCATAAACACCCCACCCACCGCCGGCGGGTTGCTTGCTTTGCAAATTCAGACGCCGCGGGAAGCCTTTAAACTTCGCTCGGCCGGTGGTTTTTTTTGATGCTTGCGAAGCTCAAGCGGACTCGCCTCCTTCCTTAAGGCAGCCCTTTTTTTAAGTTTCGCTTTCGGTTTTGCAGCGATTCGTGCAAATCAGGCGCTTTCCCGGATCAAGGCGGCAACTTTTCTACAGAATGACTGGCTCTCTGGAGGGGCAGCAAAGCAGAGAAGCTGGAAGCTCAGGTAGCTCCTGAGGGCATCTATGGAAATTCCCTTCCAAATCAAAGCAGCTTTTGGTTTTGTTAGATTGGGCGAAGAAAGGAGTCGAAGCCGGTAAAAGTAACTATTTGTCTTCATTGATCCCTTACTAGCGAAAAGCAAAAAGGCTTCGGGCTGGCAGCGCTCTTTTATAGAGGGCTGGCAGCCTTTAGCCAATAGATTTAAAGTATTTTCCCGCGGTTAGCGCTGACAGCCCTTAGCCAATAGGTTGAAAGCATTTTCCCACGGTTAATGCGGACCGGAGTGAAACCTTCCGACCTTGCCTGCCCATACTCAACAGGTTTTATAAATGAGCCTCTGGATCTCTAGATAGGGAGACCTTTCAGGGTTTCAACGGTCCTCTCTTGCCTTGCTTTCTTTTCAGATCCACATCCATTTCTGCATTAACAGAGGGAACAGAATCAAAATCAGTTAAGTGTTAATACCACTTTATAATGCCTTGGTAAGGCCCCACTTGGAATATTGCATCCAGTTTTGGTCGCCAGGATGTCAAAAAGATGTGGAGGTTCTAGAAAGAGTGCAGAGAAGAGCAACCAAGATGATTAGAAGACTGGAGAAATGGGGCAAAATTCAACTAACAAATGTCTCGCTTAACGGCAGAAATGTTGGGCTCAATTGTGGTTGTAAATCAAAGACTACCTGCTGTATTTATTTACATATTTTGGCCTCCCGGCGCCAGTTGGACTTCTTATTCTCAATATAGTTTTCCTTTGCTTCAAAGATCAGAGAACAGCATGTTAGTTGAGGACAAAGGGCTTCTGGTGTTATTGAAGTGAAACTCCAAGGTCGCTTTGCTTTCAGAAAAGAGGTGGCCTTGTGGCTTTGCAGAGCAGCTCCGAGAGAGGCTTTTGAGCAAAACATATTTTCCTTCCTTTCCTCGTTTTGATAATAATCTCTATCTGTTATTAACTTTAAAGGCAGAAGAGGACACTAGAACTTAGAAGGGGGAGGAGGTTTTAAAGTTCTCTTATACGATTTAGAAACAGAAACTAAATAATTGATTTTTTTTTTCTTCATTTGGTAGCACACTCCGGCAAGGTAAGGATATTTTTCTCTCAATCTTTTGCAGGCTTATAAAATGAGCGCAAAATGTTTGCTTTTGGGGTAGTTTGTTTTTATTTTCTTGATAGTTTTAGCCAAAATGACTTTGTTTTCTTAAAAAAAGCAAGGGGTTCTAATTTAAGATATTCCTCTGAGTTAATTTAAGAGAACCAGTTTTTGTGTGCTAGTTAAGGCATCGGGCTAGAAACTGGGACATCTGAGTTTTAGTTATGCCTTATGCGAAGCCAACTAGGTGATCTACAAGATCAGCAGTGTCCCAATATCTAAGGGGCTGCCACAAAGAAGAGGGGGTCAAGCTATTCTCCAAAGCACCTGAGGGCAGGACAAGAAGCAATGGGTGGAAACTAATCAAGGAGAGAAGCAACTTAGAACTAAAGAGAAATTTCCTGACAGTGAGAACAATTAATCAGTGGAACGACTTGCCTCCAGAAGTTGTGAATGCTCCAACACTGGAAGTTTTTAAGAAGATGTTGGATAACCATTTGTCTGAAGTGGTGTAGGGTTTCTTTCCTTAGCAGGGGGTTGGACTAGAAGACCTCCAAGATCCCTTCCAACTCTGTTATCCTATTCTATCCTATCTTGGGGCAGTCCCTTTCCCTCAATCCTAGAAAGAAAAGGCAGGCAAGGGCAAACTGCTTCCAAAATCTTGCCAAGAAATCTGCAGGGATTTGTCCAGGCAATTGCCAGGAATCAATATTGACTGGACGGCAACTGAGTCCATTTATCTCAACTTGGTAAATACAGTTCTTTATCTGTCACTGAAGACTCCCTGTGATCCAGGATGGAGAGGCTTCATTATTTCTCTTGTAAGGAAGAGAAATTGTAGGTGCGAAAATCCTCCAGCACACAGCTTTTGAAGATTCTCAAAGAAATCAATCAATCAGAGTAGAGCTGGAAGGGACCTTGGAGGTCTTCTAGTCCAACCCCCTGCTCAGGCAGGAGACCTTATGCAGTTTAAGACAAGTGGCTGCCCAGTCTTTTCTTAAAAAGCTCCAGTGATGGAGCACCCACAACTTCTGAAGGCAAAGCTGTTCCACTGGTTAATTGTGCTCACTGTTGGGAAGTTTCTGCTCAATTCCAAGTTGCTTCTCTCCTTGATTAGTTTCCATCCATTGTTTTGTGTCTTGCCCTCTGATGCTGTGGAAAATAAATTAACCCCGTCTTCTTTGTGGCAGCCTCTCAAATACTGGAATACTGCTATCATGTCCCCCTTAGTCCTTCTTTTCTCTAGACTAGCCAAACTCAAATCCTACAACCGTTCTTCATATGTTTTAGTCTCCAGGCTCTTAATCATCTAGTTGTTCTTCTTTGCACTTTTTCCCAAAGTCTTTTTCTCAACGTCTTTTTTGTAATGTGGTGACCAAAACTGGATGCAGTATTCCAGGTGTGGCCTTACTAAGGTTTTATAAAGGGGTACTTGATTCTATGCCTGTTTACACAACCAAGGATTATATTCGCTTTTTTTGGCTGCTGGCGCACACTGCTGGCTTAAGTGATGATCTAATAGCACTCCTAGGTCCCTCTCACAGTTACTGTTTTTGAGCCAGGTTTCAGCTAATCTGCACTTGTACCTTTGGCTTTTCCTGCCTAAGTATGAAACCTTGCTGTCCTCCACATTCTCCACAAATCATGCCCTCTATATCTCTGGGTTAGGAAATATTGCATCTTCTTTGAGGAACACAGAATTTCAAATTGACACCAGGGGTGAGGGATGTGTGAGAAAAACAATACTTCTGTTATGTTCTTCTCTTACCTTCATCCTGAGATCCACAATGTTTTGAGGTTAGGAACCAACTTGGAATTTTAACTGAAGTTAACTGACACCCAAACCCATCTTCTCAAAGTTTTTCTTTTTAGGGTGTCCATAGCAGAGGTGGGTTTGAGCAGGTTCTGACCAGTTCTGGAGAACCGGTAGCAGAAATTTTGAGTAATTTGGAGAACCGGTAGTAAAAATTTTGACTGGCTACGCCCCCATCTATTCTCCGCCTCCCAAGTCCCAGCTGATCGAGAGGAAGTGGGGATTTTGCAATAACCTTCTCCTGGATTGGGGTGGGAATGGAGATTTTACAGTATCCTCCTGGAGTGGGGTGGGAATGGAGATTTTACAGTATCCTTCCCCTGCCAGCCCACCAAGCCATGCCACGCCCACCAAGTCACACCCACATTTTTTTACCACAGTAAAAAAATTTGAAACCCACCACTGGTCCATAGGTCCATGGATAGAGATTGATACCATGAACTGGGCTTTCCAACAAGCTCTTGAAAAAGTTCCTTATCTAAGTCTCTTAGCAGTCATGGGGTAAGAGGACTTTTTAATGTGGCGAAATCAGAAAGCAAGAAATAGGATTTAAAAATAGGGGGGAGGGTTCTTGGGAAAGGAATTTAGAAGTTGCTGCTTTTAAATTGTTCATAAGTTATTTTGACTTGAAAGCATTGAACATTTCTGGACGATAGCAACCTTTTCAAGGAATTGGAAACCAAAAGTGATTCTGAACCGTTCCAGAAAGATCTCTTTGAACCGAGTGAAAGGTCAACAGAATGGCAAAAGCTATTTGTAATCACCTGGGACAGATGTTTTGGCTGTCTCACCAAACAGCTGCCATCAGCCTCCTCTTTTTCTATAGATAGTTTTGTCTGACACTGGGGGCCTTTTGTAGCACAGCTGTCATGTAAGCTTATTGTATGTTGTATAAAAGCGAAGCAGGACAATTCAGCTTCTTTAGAGCAGGCCTAGTTGTAAGTCATGGTTGCCCCTGGTCAGGCTCCAGAGGGTGGGATTTGGGACAGCTTCCTCCTCTTTGCAATTGGGTCTACTTTAAAGGGATGGTGCACTACAGTTCCCTCTCTTTGGGGAAATTCAAAAACATGAGAATTTAATATTCTCTTGCCTTCAGGTAGCATAAATGCAAGTAGATCAGCGGTGAAATCCAATTTTTTTTACTACCGGTTCTGTGGGCGTGGCTTGGTGGATGTGGTGTGGCTTGATGGGCGTGGCAGGGGAAGGATATTGCAAAATCTCCATTCCCTCCCCACTCTGGGGCCAGCCAGAGGTGGTATTTGCTGGTTCCCCGAACTATTCAAAATTTCCGCTACCAGTTTTCCAGAACCTGTCAGAACCTGCTGGATTTCACCCCTGAAGTAGATCAATAGGTACCACTTCAGTGGGAAGATAATAGCATTCTGTATGTCTCGGCATATAGTCATGCTGGCCACATGACTACGGAAGTGTCTGACTCCCTTGGCTACGAAATGGGGGTGAGCACCATCCCCTAGAGTCAGACAGGAGAAATCTTTACCTATCTTCTATCTTTTGGAGCCTACATTATGTCCACATATGCCGATCTCAGTCGGACCATTTTAGTTAGAAATTGTGCTGTATTAAATGTTGCTTTCAGATTCTGCCCACACATGAGGTATGTTGTTTTAATATGGGTCTCCCACTGGGCCATATGTTTAATATGTGGCTCAAGGTATTTATCTCTTCTCCTTATACAAACAGCAATCAAACAATATATGAGTCAGATCTTCTACCTCTTCAGCTCCAGAGATACATGTACGTTCATTGTATGGGGTAGAATGGAATCTCCCAAATCTAACCATTGTATCAAGCTGTTTGAATCTTGCTAATGTCTCCCTGAGATGTTTTGGCAATTGTGATTTTAAATAGTTGTACATTTGGGTGAGCTCCCGTTACTGGTCCCAGTTTCTGCCAACCTAGCAGTTTGAAAGCACGTAAAAAATGCAAGTAGAAAAATAGGCACCACCTTTGGTGGGAAGGTAACAGCGTTTCGTGCGCCTTTGGCATTTAGTCATGCCGGCCACATGACCACGGAGACATGTTCCGACAGCGCTGGCTCTTCGGCTTTGAAACGGAGATGAGCACCGCCCCCTAGAGTCGGGAACGACTAGCACATATGTGTGAGGGGAAACTTTTACCTTTTACATTTGGAAGATGCGTTTATATTTGCTCAGCCATTTCAAGCTACCAGCCTTACTAAGTGTGGCTATGTCATTTTGAGCTTCTATATCCATGATTCTTTGGGCAACTTTTTTTTTTTTTTGTTCTCCATTAGTTATATGTTGAATCATATCCTACCTTCTCTTTGAAATCTCCCTCTTTTTTTTTCCTCTGAAAACCAGGCTCCACTGTGATTCAGTGAAAGTATGGCCCTTGTACGAAGGCGTGCCCATGACAACGCATTTGAAAAAAAAGTCAGACACCATTTCAACCAAGGACTATGTGAGTTAACCTCTGTGGTCAATTGTCTATACCATGCAAAAGAAGATGTTGACTTTTACATAGATCTAAAGGAGCACATCGGGAAGGCTACAGAGGAGTTGGGCAAGACAGAAGAATTGGTTCTGTGGGACCTGGAGAATGTGGATGCAGCGACTTCTGAGATTATGGTCTCAAAGAAAAAACTCATGGATGAACAGAAAGCCAAAGAGAACGAGCTTGTCAAGTTTCAGAACCTTCAGGAGGATTTGCAAAGACGCGGTGAGTTGCAAAAAGAAGACTATCAACGCCAAAAAGCTATGAAGGAAAGGGCAAAAAGGGATAGAGAAGCTGCAGTGGAAGAAATAAGAGAACAAGAAAGGCGGAAAGATAAGGCCTTGCGGTTGATGTGGATACCAGTTGTGGGAACTATTATTGGTGAGTATTAACGACACCCAAAACATGTCAAAAACATGAGGTGGAAGAAATACTTTCGGGTGCTCAGGAGCACAAGCAACTGATCTCTCATTAAAGCAACCACGTCTCTTTTAGACTTCCATGGAGTTGACTCAATGAGTCACACTGACACCATATGTCAGGGTTCCAAATAATACACCCGTAACAAGCAGAACTCCAAGGCAAGCTGTTTCCTCAAAGAACAAGTTTATTGGATATATCATATTGGCAGAGGCTGGTGAAAACCGACTCTAAAGGTTCCCTCGGTTTTCACCTAATTAAACATTTTCCCCCTTTCCCCAAAAATCAGTCACATGGTCCAATCAAGGTGCTGTCCGATTGCTTGGGAACTTCACTTCTCTCTTCAGCCACCTGTGGGAATGTCCTTGGTTCACAGGGGAAACTATTTTGTTTTGGCTACAAAACCCCAGCTATCTCTAGTCCACCCTCCCTATCCCTCAGCACCATTGTGGCAGCACTGAAGCCTCCAAAATGGCCTCGATCAGGCTAGCTTCAGAGTCAACACCATGCTTGGTTTAATAAGCTGGTTTCCTTGTGGTCTCCCACCCAAATGTTAACTAGACCAGGGGTCTCCAACCTTGGCAACTTTAAGCCTGGCGTACTTTAACTCCCAGAATTCTAGCAGGGAATCATCTACCGTATTTTTCAGACTGTAAAATGCACCTGACTATAAGATGCACCTAAATTTAGAAGACGACAAAATAACAAAAAGTTTTTGGCCTCCACACGTACCATTTTTGGTCCCTTTTTGGCCCTTTTCCAGCCTTTTCTCAGACCATTTTCGAGGCTTTTTTCAGCCTGTTTTCAAGGCTTTTGGGGCCCATTTTGGGGGCTTTTTTCAGCCCGTTTTCAAGGCTTTTTCCAGCCCATTTTGGGGGCTTTTTTTGGCCTATTTGGGGTTTTTTCAGCCTGTTTTCAAGGTTTTTTTAGCCCATTTTTGAGGCTTGTTGGGCCCATTTTTGAGGCTTTTTGGGCCCGTTTTTGAGGCTTATTTCAGCCCGGTTTTCATAATAAACTGGCCAAAAAAGTTGAAAAATGGATCAAAAAAGCCTTGAAAATGGACAAAAAAAGCCTGAAAAAAGCCTGAAAAAAAGCCCGAAAACGGAGCATGCGGAGGCCAAAAAATGGCCAGCGGGTGGGCAGGGCTTTGGCAATATTCAGTCTATAAGACGCACAGACATTTTCCCGCCCCTTTTGGGAGACAAAAAAGTGTGTCTTATAGTCTGGAAAAAACGGACTAAATATATGTGGAATGATCTTGGCTGGAGAACTTGTTGGCTACGTGTTACATCCCCTGATTTTGTCTTTGTCTCATTCTCAGGGGGTATTCAGGCTATTGACGCTCATATGTCTCAGAAGGCGGCTGAGGAAAAGGCCGATGCGGCACAGGAAATGGTAAATGATTATCATGCCAAGGAGCAGAAGGCCCTGCACCAAGTTGCCGAATGTGAGAAGCAGTTGGAGAATCAAGAGAGTAAAATTAAGACGACCCAGAAGAATCTTGAAGAGATGGAAGAGCAAAAAAAGCAGCTAACCGACTTCCACAAGGATGTTCTGAATCTGCAGGAGGCCCTCAGGGGCTGCTCTAACCTGGTGGGGACCCTGCATTCTGAAGCAAACGCAGTTCGGCTGACGAGCCACTATGTGTTCATTTACGATGCCTTGAAACCTCAAATCGATAGTCTCACTCATCACATGCTTCCATTCCTGGATGCGAAAAATCCCAAGCACCGGCTGCTGGGCTGCCCTAAGATAAGACGAAGTATCAAGAAATTGAAATTCTTCTCTGAGACTCCGAGTACTTTGGCCAGAAACACTTACACTCTTATGGATATGCTAGCTGACAAGGATGTCCGTAGGTACTCTGTCATCTGTTTTGTCATCCTGGTCTTGCTCTGGGCAACTGGCTTTTTGTACAAAACCCTTCTGGTTATTTTAATTGGCTGCATCGTTTTCTGTTTCCTAGCTTAGTAGCTCTGTATTTAAGGAGCACCTCCCATTCTGCAAATCTGCTCCAATACAGGTAGTCCTCGACTTATGACCATAATTGAGCCCAAAATGTATGTTGCTAAGTGAGAAATTTCTGAATCGTTGCAGTTGTTAAATTAGTCACACGGTTGTTAAGTGAATCCGTTTTCCCCATTGACTTTGCTTATTAGAAGGTCGCAAAAAGTGATCACATGACCCCGGGACATTGCAACCGTCATAAATGTGAGTCAGTTTTCCAGCATCCGAATGTAAATCACGTGACCATGGGGATGCTGCTACGGTCATAAGTGTGAAAAATGGTCTTTTTTCAGTGCCGTTGTTAACTTTGGTCATTAAGCAAATTGTTGTAAGTCAAGGATTACCTGTATTTATATCAGCAGGAAAGATTCTTTTGAGGATGCTTCTACAACCAAAAAACTGGCTCAGGCAGGATGAGGCCTATTCTGGAAGTTTCCAGGCTGCACATGCCCTTCCACAGGAGTTGTTCTTGGCCCCTACATTAGTAGAAAAATGGAAAGAAGACACAATATATTTCTTTTAGCAAATTAGATCAGGTAATATACAGGTAGTCTCAACTTACGACCACAATTGAGTCCCAAATTTATGTTGCTATGTGAGAAATTTGTCAAATGAGTTTTGCCCCATTTTACGATTTTTCTTGCCACATAAGAGCCTCGGTGGCGCAGTGGTTAGAGTGCAGTACTGCAGGCTACTTCTGATGACTGCAATTTGGCAGTTCAAATCTCACCAGGCTCAAGGTTGACTCAGCCTTCCATCCTTCTGAGGTGGGTAAAATGAGGACCCAGATTATTTGGGGGCCATATGCTGACTCTGTAAAACCGCTTAGAGAGGGCTGTAAAAGCACTCTGAAGCGGTATACAAGTCTAAGTGCTATTGCTATTTGTTAAGTGAATCACTGCAGTTATTAAATTAGTAACACGGTTGTTAAGTGAATCTGGGTTCCCCATTGACTTTGCTTGTCAGAAGGTCACAAAAGGTGATCACATGACCCCGGGACTCTGCAACCGTCATATGAGTCAGTCATCAAACATGCGAATGTAAATCACATGACTATGGGGATGCTGCAACAGTCATAAGTGTGAAAAATGATCATAAGTCACTTTTTTCAGTACTGTAATAACTTTGGTCACTAAGCGAACTGTTGTAAGTCAAGGTCTACCTTGTCACTGCATTGTTTTATTTACCAGCTGAGCTCTCATTTCTGGACTATCAGACTTTCCGTAGCTTGCCAAGAATCCTTATCAGTAAGCTAAACTGCGCATGTCTCTTCACCCACATTCCTTCTCACACTCTTTTCTTTCTTCTCTTGCCAAGAAGTCCGACTGCTGAGAAGTAGCCGGCACGAACTTTTTCAAAAATGTAACAATTAAATTTTAGATAGTTAGATGTTTTATTTTCTTTACAATAAATATGAGTTTTCTTAGAAGATATATCTTCGGGTTTGTTTTCTTAAAGTATGCTGGCAAGGAAAGGTCTCGATCCACCCCTCTTAATCAAGGTGCGATTATCCCAAAGGCAGAATGGGATTAATCAGCACCCTGACATACCTGTAATTGCTTTAAACTTGTATTTTTATTTTAAATATTGTCAATTGCTTTCTCTTTATAAAAACACAACAATGGCCTATTAATCCAGTAAAGGAAGAAAATAGTTGTAATTAACCTATAAACTTCTAAATTCTCAGAGTTTGTCTGTTTGTAACCTTCAGTTAGGGGAAGTTAAACGTTAGAGGGCAACAGTTTTTGAACCGACGTAACTCAAATGGGCTAACTTAAAGAATGCATCCAAAACCTGGGATTCATTATTCCCATGGGATTGAAATTTGGTGAAGTTGTGGCTGCTTCAGCACCACTGGGCCTTCTGACTACATTTCCCAGAAACCCATAGCTTGTGTGGTGCAAGGCAGGGATGTCGTATCCCTGCCCACTTTTCCACTACTCTCTGGTCTCTGCACCTAACTGGCTGGTGACAATGCCCAACCGACAAATGGCGATTGGCTATTTATGAATCAAGGCTGAAATCTCTTAATGGAGTTGGGGAACAAGAGAGTGACTTGGAAGTCTGCTGACAAGGTATGGCTGGCTGGAGGGCATTGGTGTCGATGGGTGAGCCCTCTTCCTTCCTAGAAGGAAGGAGCCCTTGGGTACATACCAGGATGGAGAATGGGGGTGCAATTTTCCTTGGGGTTAATAGCTCCCTTTATTTCCCCTGCCCCCCCTCCCAGCAAAGTGGCAAGCAGTTCCGCAAGTGAATCAAGCAGGAGTGATTTCTGGAACCCAGGAGAGAGAACACCATCCTTATCTCTAGGACCGTGATGGCGAACCTATGGCACGTGTGCCACAGGCGGCACGTGGAACCATGTCGCCTGGCACGCCAGCTCAGCTCCGGTGCGCATGCGTCAGAGTCTCTGGAGGCTGGGGACAGCAAAAAAGTCACTTCCTGTCCAACCAGAAGTTGGGAAACGGGCTGAGGGGGTGGGGAAGGCTGTTTTTGCCCTCCCCAGATGCATAGAGAGGATCTGGAGCCAGGTGAGAGGAAAAAAACGGGCCTATCGGGCCATCGTGTGCTAGGGGGAAGGGGGGGTCGTATACATGGGGCGAGGTGCATAGAATTATGGGTGTGGGCACACGTGCACGCGAATCTCCCCCGCCCCCCCCCTTCCTGGCACGTGATGGCAAAAAGGTTAGCCATCACTGCTCTAGGCAATGCTGTTCCAAAGGGCAAAGACTGGGACAGAGAAGCACATTTCATTGGTCCCATAAAACAACAAAATTCAAAATAGTGGATAGAATTCAAAATTGCAATGTATAGAATTAAGACTAGGCTGCCCTGAAGATCATGCCTTACTTAGTTAAACAAATATTTGTTCAGGCAAAAGCCACCTCTACATTCATTCTGAATTAATACTGAACTATGGTAAAGCTTGACCCTTGACACAAGTGACACTCCACGGATGCGACATTTGTCAACCCTGAAGCAAACCTGGCTGAGGCTATCTGTGCGGCTCCAGGGTTGCCACAAGACAGGGACGTAGGGAAATAGCTACCTGGGGGGTTGTAATCAAAACAAAAAGCTTTCCTGTGGGAACCAAGGACATTTCAACAGGTGGCTGGGAAGAGGAGGAGTGGAGTAACCAAGCAACCAGCCAGCACCTCTATTGGACAAAGTGACTCATGACTTGGGGGACACAGGAAACGTTCACTTTTTGATTAGGTGAAAACCGTGGGAACTTTCAGAGTCTGTTTTCACCAGTTGTGCCAATATGATGTATCCAATAAAATTGTTCTTTGAGGAATCTACTTGCCTCGGAGTTCTGCTTTCAATGGGTGCGTTACTTGAAATGTTGACAACATGGCCTATACCAGCGATGGCTAACCTTTTTGCTGTCGCGTGCCAAAAAGGGGGGAGCACGCACATGTGCCCACACCCATAATTCAATACCCCTCCAGCACCCCTGCCCCCCCATCCATGCACGTGCAACCCCCCCTGCATGCATGGGCGACCTCCACCTCGCTCCCCCTGCTTTTGGCACGCGGCGGCAAAAAGGTTACTGGTGGGCCCAGTAGGCCCGTTTTTCGCCCTTCTCAGGCTCCAGAGGCTTTCTTGGAGCCTGGGGAGGGCAAAAACGGCCTTCCCCATCCCTCCAGAGGCCGGAAACGGCCCGTTTCCTGACTTCTGGTGGGACCGTAAGGCCCGAAAATCAGCTGGCCGGTGCGCACATGCATGCTGGAGCTGAGCTAGGGCAATGTTCGCGTGCCCACAGATATGGCTCCGTGTGCCACCTGTGGCATGCATGCCATAGGTTTGCCATCATGGGCCTATACCATTGATTTTGCTTCTTGAAGCCAGCTGTGAAGCACATAAATGTCAATAAGGTGACTGCAGGGACACTGCAACAGTCTTAAGTGGGAGGACCACCTGTAAAAAAATTCTTTTGTTGCCACATAGCTTTGAATGCTATGTGAACAGGGCAGTCAGTAAGCAAGGACTTTCTATAGTAAATTTTCAACCGCAGGATCACAAAGCTGTATCAATCTAGCCACAACTGGGTCACCATCATTTGTTGTTATTTGGGGGAGAGGGCGGGATGTGAAGAGGCCAATTTCAAAGTAAGCCCCTAGTACATAGTCCTAGCCATCTCAAAATCAGTGGCCTAAATAGCAATAGCACTTATATACCGTATCACAGTGCTTTATAGCCCTCTCTAAGCGATTTATAGAGTCCGCATCAGAGGTGGTATTCAGCCAGTTCACAATGGTTTGGGCGAACCGGTAGGGGAAATTTGACCTGGTTCGCCAAACCGGTAACGACCTCTGGATGGTCTCTCCCCCACCCGCCCAGTCGCCACTCGCCCTGCCTGCCTGCCCACTCACTCAGCCTGCCTGCCCATTCGCTCGCCCTCCCCACCCCCGCCCTATATATGTTGCCTTTGCATCACCACGCGGTCCAGCTAGTCGACTCGCCAGTCGCCTCGCCGTGCCCAGCTCAGCTCACCAAAGGTAAGCAATGCGTGCCGACTGCTTGCCCTTCGCCTTGGTCAGGGGCCGGGGCCCAGGGACATGCCATTCCCCGAGGCCCCGAAGCCACCTCCCACCTCAGCTGGGTCAGGGAATGCACCATTCCCCAGCTCCGACATTGCCCCAGAGCCGCTGCCCATTAGCCATCTGCCTCAACTGGGTCAGGGAATGCACCATTCCCGGGCTCTGGCCTTGCCCTAGAGCCTCCACCCGCTCATCGCCCGCTTTCCCTTAAGGACAACACGTCCTGTTTCCCCTCCTTCAGAAGCCCCAGCCCTTAATCTCCCTGCTTCCTCCCTCACGACAGCCACTTTTTTCGTCCTGCGGCCACCACCGTACCTTCCTCCCATGGCTGAGGGACTCCAGACGCACTAAAAATAAGACTTGCCCGGGCAAGTCCCTCTGGTGCAGCGACAGCAAGCAATGGGGTGCGCGTGCACAGCTGGTGCATAGAACAGGGAGGTGGCAGGGCATTCGAGAAGCGGAGTGGAGCCGGAGGTCAGTAATTTTCGCTGTAAGGAGTCTGCAGCCGCCATGTCTGTATTTTTGGTGTGGCTGGACTCCAGCTGCACCGAAAAAAAGATGTGGTGGCTTCAGACATCTCGCGACAAGGGGGGCAAGATACAGGCTGGCGGGGAGCTCAGCGGCGATGGCTCAGCCCTGGCTTGCCTTCCCTGGCAGCCAGCTGCCGGAGGAAGGTAAGGTCGCAGCCACGGGCCGAGGAAAGAGGTGGTCGTGGGGGAGCAAGCAGGGAGATTAAGGGCCTGGGCCTCTGAAGGAGGGAAACGGGGCAACACATCACGCTTAAGGGAGAATGGGTGGAGAGCAGGCCGAGGCTCCGGGGCCTTGGGGAATGGGTGATGTTAAGGAAAAATAAAGTATTAATTCAATTTTTTTCCCTACCGGGTTCTGTGGGTATGGCTTGGTGGTGGGGTCATGTGACTGAGTGGGCATGGCCAACTAGATGTCACTCACAGCAAGGTGCTGCCCCTCAGTCACATGACCCACCCACCAAGCAATGCCCACAGAACCGGTAGGAAAAAAAATTTGAATACCACCACTATTCAGCCTATTGCCCCCAACAAACTGGGTCCTCATTTTACCCACCTCTGTCTGGGAAATCCTCAATACAGTGACCTTAAATTGCTTGTTTTCCCTGCTACAAAGGAAGCCAGAGTAAGCAACTGCTGTTGAATTTCCATCCATTACGGGCAGTCCTCGTTTTATGACCACAACGGAGCCCAAAATTTCTGTTGTTAAGTGAGACATTTCTCTGCAGTTGTTAAATTGGTAACAGGGTTGTTAAGTGAATCTGGTTTCCCCATTGACTTTGCTTGTCAGATGGTCACAAAACGTGTTCACATGACCTCGGGGCATTGCAACCATTGCAAAAAAAAAATTTTTTTTCCTCCATTTTTGGAATTGTGATTATTTTAAACTGTAAATGTGAAGAGGCCCAAGGTCACCAAACTGCCTTTGTGCCTAAGGCAGAATTTATGGTCTTCCAGTTTCTGGCCTGGTGCCTTAATCATGACACCAGGCTGGCTCTCATATACAAACAAACACACACACACAAACAGACACAAACACACAGAAAGAGAAAGTTTGTTTTTTATTATCTATGGAGATTCTCAGTCATCCAGGTGATGGTTGTCCCAAATGTGCTTTTTTCAAGAGGCAACTGGACTGTCAACTCACAAAGCATCCCTGGCCTGCTCTCTAGTTGCCATAGGTCAGTGGGGATGGGAAACTGGCGAAACTGCACAGCAGCAAAAAAAACAGATGCACATTCCATGCTTATCTCTCTCAAGGCTGTATCCCAGGGATACCTGCAGCAGTCGAAGGGGAGTGACCTCTACAACCCTTGAAATTGCTCTGTTGTTGAATGTGATTGAAGACACACGGGGGGGGGGGGGAAACAGGGTCATAATTGGAGCATAAATTACGTAGGGTCAGAGCTGGCTTCATTTGGGAACCTGCCAACATGAACCTCCTAATAAATACCTGGATTTCTTTTCCAGCTTGGCTCAAGACTCATGATTTAATTAGGGCATTCGTCGGAACCCTGACGTGGACTTTCTGTTTTTTCTTTGAAGAAATTTCGCTTCTCATCCAAGAAGCTTCTTCAGCTCTGACTGGATGGTGGGGAATGGAAGGATTTATACTCCTTGCAGACAGCTGGTCATTTGTATTCTTTTTAGAGAGTCGTTGAGGCCACTTGGAGGTTTATCTGTGTCCTCAGGGTCACGTGGGTGGTGCAAATGGATGTGGAGCAGTGGTGGGTTGCCTCCAGTTCGGACCAAATTTTCCTGACAGTGAGAACAATGAATCAGTGACTTACAGCAACAGAATACATTAGTAGAAAAATGGAAAAAAGACACAATATATTTATGTTAGTAAACTTAGATGAGGCAATATACAGGTAGTCCTCGATTTATGACCACAATTGAGCCCCAAAGTTCTGCTGCTAAGCAAGACAGTTCTTAAGTGAGTTTTGCCTCATTTTATGACCTTTCTTGCCCACTATTAAGTGAATCATTGCAGTTGTTAAGTTAGTAACACAATTGTTAAGTGAATCTGGCTTCCCCATTGATTTTATTTATTTATTTATTTATTGGTTCGATTTATATGCCGCCCTTCTCCGGAGACTCAGGGCGGCTTACAATGCGTTAAGCAATAGCCTTCAAACTTTTGTATATACCTGCTTAGTAGGGCTTTCAGGCCCCCCCTAAGCGGTGTTCTTTTTTATACAAAGTCAGCTTATTGCCCCCACAATCCAGGTCCTCATTTTACCTACCTCGGAAGGATGGAAGGCTGAGTCAACCTTGAGCCTGGTGAGATTTTAACTCGCAGTAATTGCAGGCTGCTGGCAGCTAAGTGCTACTTAACAGCACTTTAGTCTGCTGCACCACCAAGGCTCCTTGATTTTGCTTGTTAGAAGGTCGCAAAAGGAGATCACTTGACCCCGGGGCACTGCAACTGTCATAAATTTGAGTCAGTTGCCAAGCATCCTAATTTTGATCACGTGACCATGGGGATGCTGCAACAATCATAAGTGTGAAAACAAATCATAAAAATTGTCACTAAATGAACTATGGTAAGTCAATTTATAACACTAAGCCAAGGATGTCGTATACAATATATCTAATACTCCTGGCCTCCTATTTTCCCCACAACAGCCCTGTGGTGTAGGTTCATTTGAGAGATAGTGATTGGCCCAAAGACACTCAGTCGGCATTCATTTATTACTCCTTTTTTCCATTTTATCTGCCTTGTTTAACTTCTTGTAGCCTTACTGAATTTTGATCATAATACATTTGATTGATTTCTTGATCCTTTTCAAGCAAGAGGAAGATTGGAATCCGGTGGGGAAATGTTCAGGTAAAATATGGAAATTAGCCACTTCCTAAGCAAATAAACACCTTCCTCTCGTACACTCATGTTTGCATACAGAGGAAGCCCAGAAATCTCCACATCCAGTCAAATAAGGTCGCGTACGAGGTCCAGCCCATTGAACTTTTCACCCTCTGTGTTTTCTAGCAATGCAGCCGCTTCCAGGAAAGGGTGTGATTTCAATTCCTCCGCTGCTGTGAGGAGAACTTTCTCCTCATTTGAATATTTGCAGCTTTTCTGTCTCCAAGCAGAACCTGGGAACTTGGAGCTAAGGGAGTTGACAAAACAGATAGTCCTCAACTTACGACCACAACGGAGACCAAAATTTCCACTGCTACGCAAGGCAGTTGCTAAGTGAGTTGTGCCTCGTTTTATGACCGTTTTTTGCCACAGTTTTTAAATGAATCACTGTAGTTGTTCAGCAAATCATGCAGTTGTTAAGCAAATCCTGGCTTTGCTTTTCGAAAGCCAGCTGGGAAGGTCACAAATTGGGATCTCATAATCCCGGGATACTGCAACTGTCACAAATACATGCCGGTTTGCCAAGCACCCAAATTTTGATCGCATGATCTGCAATATGAGTACATATTGTATGTAAATACAGGTAGTCCTTGACTTACGACCACAATTGAGCCCCAAATTTCTGTTGCTAAGTGAGACGGTTCTTAAGTAAATCTTGCACCTTTTTACTACTTTTTTTTGCCACAGTTGTTAAGCGAATCACTGCAGTTATTACAGTAAGTTAGGAATACGGTTGTAAAGTGAACCTGGCTTCTCCATTGACTTTGCTTGTTAGAAGGTCGCAAAAGGGGATCACTTGACCCCAGGACACTGCAACCATATCTATTGATTACATGGCGTACCACAACGAATAATTTCTGATGTGGGTCTGTGTGTCCTAATTTACTTCTAAATTTGGACCTTCTAGGTACCGAACAAGGACTAGGTTCCAGTCATCATCCTCAGACTAATGGTGGAAACGAACAAAAGAACTCAGTTCTGAAACAATACCTTAGATCAGGGGTGTCAAACTTGTGTCGTCATGTTGCCGTCACGTGACATGTCGCAACTTCCCCCCTTCGCTAAACCGGGGGTGGGCCTGGCTAGATAGATACAGATTAACAGAGTTGGAAGGGACCTTGTAGGTCATGTAGTCCAACCCCCCGCCCAGCAGACCCTACACCATTTTTGACAGATGTCAGTCCAGTCTCTTCTTGAAGGCTTCCAGGGATGAAGCTCCCACGACTTCTGAAGGCAAGCTGTGTATCCAGCTTGCGGGCCGCAAGTTTCACACCCCTGCCTTAGATGCTTCATCAACGATTCACCAAAGGCGATCCCCCTTTGACCCCGAGACTCTGCAACCATCATAAATATGAGTCCGTGGCCAAGGATCTGAATTTTGATCACAAGACCACGGAGATGCTGCAACCGTCATCAGTCACTTTTTTCAGTGGCAATTGTAACTTTAAACAATCGCTCAGTGAATGCTTCTAATTCGAGAAATACCTGTAACTACAATGTTGTCATCCATCTGATCGAGGAACTCCCTAAAAATTAAAGTGGACCAGTTCACTGATTGTGGATTATATTTAGGGGTGAAATCCAGCAGGTTCTGACAGGTTCTGGAGAACCGGAAGCAGAAATTTTGAGCAGTTCAGAGAACCGGTAGCGGAAATTTTGAGTAGTTCGGAGAACCGGCAAATATCACCTCTGGCTGGCCCCAGAATGGGGTGGGAATGGAGATTTTGCAATATCCTTCCCTCAGGAGTGGGGAGGGAATGGGGATTTTGCAATATCCTTCCCTTGCCACACCCACCAAGCCACACCACGGCCACCAATCCACGCCCACAGAACCGGTAGTAAAAAAAATTTGGATTTCACCACTGATTCTATTTATGTGCACTGATACATCATTGAACATTTCACGTCAAGTATTCGTATTGTTTTATAAAGCCTTTCTTAGTAAGGCCACACCTGGAATGCTGCATCCAGTTTTGGTGACCACATTACAAAAAAAAAGGTTGAGACTTTGGAAAAAGTGCAAAGAAGAGCAACTAAGATGGTTAAAGGCCTGGACACAAAAACAGATGAAGAACGGTTCCAGGAACTGAGGAACTGGATATGGCTAGTCTAGAAAAAGGAAGGAGTAGGGGTGACATGATAGCAGTATTCCAGTATTTGAGAGGCTGCCACAAAAAGTACGGGGTCAAATTATTTTCCAAAGCACCTGAAGGCAGGATAAGAAACAATGGATGGAATCTAATCAAGGAGAGAAACAACCTGGAATTGAGCAGAAACTTCCTAATAGGACAATTAACCAGTGGAACAGCTTTGCCTTCAGAAGTTGTGGGAGCTTCATCACTGGAGGTTTTTAAGAAGAGACTGAACAGTCACTTGTCTGAAATGGTATAGGATCTCCTGCTTGAGCAGGGGGCTGGACTAGAAGACCTCCAAGGTCCCTTCCAGCTCTATTCTGATTCTGATTTCCCCTATGAGTCCACAAGCGAATGCTACTCACTTAGCAACTTTCTCACTCAACCACATAAATTTTGGGCTCAATTGTGATTGCAAGTTGAGGACTACCTGTATTATGTAAAAAGTAAAAAGTTGAGGTTTCATGTTATTATTTTATTCTACTGCACCAAAGGAAGTCGGAAGTCAACACCTTTTTTTTCATTTTCCCCTTTTTCCTCACACTTTCCCCACACTTTCCCCTCCCCTATCTTTCCTACTATTTTCTTTTGTATTTCTTTCTCCTGGAGTATTAATACATAAATAAATAAAAACTTTGATTAAAAGAAGTAATGTGCAGTTGTGCAGTTGATCTAGGGAGGCCACTGAAGGGAATTGCAAACAAAACTTAAGCGATATCTATATGCACACACACAAACACACACACACACAAACACACACACAGACACACACACAGGCCTTGGCATCAATTACACTAACAGTTTAAAAAAGCAATTTCTTAGCTGTGGGAGCAGCCAATCCTGAGATAAAAATAATGCTTTCTCTTTCCTTCTCTTTTCTGCAGGGGCAGAACTGAAGTCACACCGTTTCCAAGAAATGCAGGCATTCAGAGTTGTCAGAACGTATTTAAGAAATATTGATATAAAATATTTTTACCAGGGGTATACTAATCACACTTTTAGCAATATATCATTGGTTTTATTGCACATGTGTCAGATGGAAACAGCTGCATTAATTTTTTTTTTTTGTACCTCTTTGCCTTCACTAGCCACATGATACACCCTACTACTCATTTTGCATTTTCATGAATGCAACTCTCAGTCTAGATGGTCCTTATTAGAGATAGTCCTCGGCTTACAACAGTTCATTTAGTGACCACTTGAAGTTATAGCAGCAGTGAAAAAAGTGACATATAAGGCCATTTTTCACACTTACAACCGTTACGGTATGCCCATGGTTATGTGATCAAAACTTGCATGCTTGACAACAGTCTCATATTTATGACGGTTGCAGTGTCCAAAGGGCATCGTGTAATCCCCTTCGGCGACCTTCTGACAAGTAAAGTCAATGGTAAAGCCAAACTCATTTAACAACCCAGTTACTAACTTAACAACTATAGTGATTCACTTAACAACTGTTGTAAGAAAGATAGTAAAAAGGAGGCAAAATGTACTTAACAACAGGAATCATTTAGCAACAGGAATTTGGGGCTCAATTGTGGTCACAAATCAAGGACTACCTGTATTTATATACAGCATGAACTCATATTAATTTCTTTAGTGAAGAACGTTGCATTGCTTTCTGAGAGATTTCCTTCCTTCCTTCCTTCCTTCCTTCCTTCCTTCCTTCCTTCCTTCCTCCCTTCCTTCCTTCCCTCCGTCCTCTTTCTTTCTTTTTTTCTCTTTCCTTCTTTCTTTCTTTTCTCTTTCTATTTTCTTTTCTCTTTCTGTTTTCTTCTACCTTCCCTCCCTCCCCCAAACTCTTTCCTTTAGCCACTCATCCCAACAAACAACTCTGGGTGTCTCACAATTAAAAAATATATAATAGAATTAAAATCTTTAAAACATTTTAAAACAATAAAAATAGTTAAAAACCATTAAAACAACGCAAAACATCAAAGCACTGTTATGTTCTGCCTTTTCTCCTACCCTCTCAAGTTGGTTTTGAAACTCAAATCTGCTTTAGAACTTTACCCATCCTATTGTGTATCATCTGCAAATTTATGCAGCATACACAATTCCCCCCCACAAATCATTATTTAAAAAATAAAGGTAGGAGACCCAGGACTGAGTCTAGTAGCATCCTTCCTAATCCCTCTTTCCAATTTGATGTGGGGGGGGGGGGGGAATTGCCAATCACTTAGCTAAACTGGAGCAGGAAAAAGTGCAGGAAACTGACTTGGTCCTTGGCAGAAATGGATGTGAAAGAGGAGAGGGAGAGGGAGAAGGAGAGAGAGAGAGAGAGAGAGGGAGGGAGGGAGGGAGGGAGGGAGGGAGAGAGAGAGAGAGAGAGAGAGAGAGAGAGAGAGAGAGAGAGAGAAACAAACAAACAAACAAACAAAGAAAGAAAGAAGGAAGGAAGGAAGGAAAGAAAAAGAAAGAAAGAAAGAAAGAAGAAGGAAGGAAGGAAAGAAAAAGAAAGAAAGAAAGAAAGAAAGAAAGAAGGAAGGAAGGAAGGAAGGAAAGAAGGAAGGAAAGAAGGAAGGAAGGAAGGAAAGAAAGAAACTCTCCATTTGGAGCCCTAGATGTATTTATAAATCCAGAAACTGTTTTGATTTGAAAGAAAGAGAAAGAAAGAAAGAAAGAAAGAAAATCCTGAAATGACTCCCCATTTGGAGGTCCAGAGACATATTTATAAAACCAGAAACTGTTTTGATATGCAATGCTCCATTTTGAGTTTCCATAAATGTAAATGTAAATGCAAAGTTTCCAGAAATGGCCTCGGGGGATAACCAGGGTTCGGTTAGGGTTCTGGGTAGAACAGCTGCCTTTAACTACCCGGGCTGATCTCCGAAAACGCTTGATTTGCAGGAATCGCTGCAAAGCAGAAACTGAAAGTAACAAGGCCTGCATTAAAAAGGACTCGCGGCTGCCTGAACTTCACAAGCATCGCAGATACTCGCAAGAGCGAATAGCCGATTTCGACTCCCGTCCAGTGTGAACTTCAAAACGTTGCCGACGTGAGTCTCTCTTTTGGGGTGGGGTGGGTGAGGCGGGGGGAATGTTTTTTATGATGGTGCTCACGGCTTCTTTTACGAACAGATGAGCGTCCAGAGGGTTGTGTCCTTAAGGGCAGGGGGTCTCCAACCTTGTCAACTTTAAGACTTGTGGACTCCAACTCCCCAAATTCCTCAGCCAGCTTTGCTGGGAGTTGGAGTCCACAAGTCTTAAAGTTGACAAGGTTGGAGACCCCCTGCTTAAGGGAGCATAAAACTTCCCCCTCATGAGGCGGAAAATGCAGAATATCGCGGGGCAAAGCCAAGAGATGGGCTGATTTTCTGGTTATGGACGGCGCACTCAATGAAAGCCCCGTGAGGGGGATGGAGGCAGATTGTGTAGTGAAAGAGGGGGGCGTCCTCACATGAAATGGGGGGCGGGGGGAGACCCAGGAAGCCAGGATTCAGCCAAAAGCTGAAAATTACATGTCACTGTGCTTGCTTCACAAGGTGATGTCAAAATTGATATTTTCAGCAGTAGTTCAAAACTAGCTGAAAAGGGTCACTGCTGAGCTCAGAGCAAGGAAGCTGAGAAAACAGTTTGTGTGTGTTCAGGGTTTGGGAGTCAGATTGTGGCGAGAATGTAGTTTTAAGCTTGTTTCTCTTCACCTTCCCTGAATTCACAAAACAAGGTGGCTTTTCTCCCCCTTAAATCTCACCTGTGGATGAAATCTATCAGTAGTTGTACTTTAACTTTTAACAGATTCTTGGGTGTCAGAGGAATCTCTTGAATCTTGAATCAACATCAGAATCTTGAATCAACATTTATTTATTTATTTTATTTTATTTTATTTACATACCGCCTTTCTCCATCAGAAAGGAGGGGAAGAGAAATCCAAAGAAACAAGATAGTTCCTTTGCTTATCTCCTTTATGCATTCAGTTAATACTTAACTATTTATTTATTCAAGGTATAATAAGCCAAGTTTCTCCTGGGGGTGGGAGGAGGAACTTACATTGAAAGAAGTGAATGTGTTTCCAATTAATATACTGGAAAGCTTGAAGCCCAGGTGAGCCAAGGTGGCGCAGTAGTTAAAGTGCAGTACTGCAGCTACTTCAGCTGACTGCTAGATCAGCGGATCAAATCTCACCGGCTCAAGGTTGACTCAGCCTTCCATCCTTCCGAGGTGGGTAAAATGAGGACCCAGATTGTTGGGGGCAATATGCTATTTAGTATACTGTCTTTGGTGTAAGCCGCCCAGAGTCCTCGGAGAGTGGGCAGCATAGAAATATGACTAATAAAAAAAAGAATAATAAAACAATAATGAATTTGTCTGTGAAAATATTTGGATACAGGGTAGTGGTGGGATTCAAAATTCTGTAGAGGTGGCATGGCTTGGTGGGCGTGCCAGGGGAAGGGTACTGTAAAATCTCCATTCCCTCCCCACTCCAGGGGAAGGTTACTACAAAATCCCCATTTCCTCCCGATCAACTGGGACTCAGGAGGCAGAATATAGATGAGGGCAGGGCCAGTCAGAGGTAATATTTACCGGTTCTCCAAACTACTCAAAATTTCCGCTACCGGTTCTCCAAAACTGGTCAGAACCTGCTGAATACCACCTCTGATACACAGATAGTTCTCAGCTTACAATCACAATTGAGCCCAACATTTCCATTGCTAAGTAAGACAGTTATTAAGTGAGGTTTGCCCCATTTTACGATCTTTATTGCCATGGTTGTTAAATGAATCATTGCAGTTGTTATCTGCAATGTTGTTAACACTGTTGTTAAGTGAATCTGGCTTCCCCATTGATTTCGCTTGTCAGAATTTTGATCACCTGTGCCCAGGGAGTGTGGGGATGCTGCAATGGTTATAAGTGTGAAAAAACGGTCATATGTCACTTTTTTCGGTGTTGTTGTAAGTCTGAATGGTCCCTAAATGAATGGTTGTAACTTGAGGATTATCTGTGTTGTGGTTTTACTGTGGCACTAAAGATTAACATTTATTCTTTGAAGAATGAATATATCTGAGACTTCAAAATTTGGTTAAACAGAATTGGTCAACTCTTAATCTTTGAATAGATTATGTATTGCCAAATCAGATAACAGGTCTCCATACAATCTTGGTTTAATTTGTTCAAACATTGACTCTAATGATTTGAATAACTACAATTTCACTGGTTTTGGCATACTAGGCAAGTAGAAAATATTACTCGTATATTGGCCTGCATTTTTTTCTTTATAGATTCTTTTTTTTTTTCTTTTAGCTTTACTGTTTAGTTTTTTTTTAATCATATCGCTGTTTTCAGTTATTTAGATTGAAGTATAACAATACAGTATTCAAATAGTGGTAAAACAACGTGTAATAAACAACATTTAATTAATGTTTATTAAATTAATATTTGATTAAAATTTTCTCTCCAGATGTGTTGGATATTAATTCTGTAAATTTCTAGTGAATGTGGCCATTGGGTTGACTTTGGAGCTATAATCCAACATTTCTGAGAGAAGCAAGCTAGGAACATGTGAAACAAAGGTTCAGAAGTGAATTTCTAAATCTAATTCATGAAAATGTAGCAAGTCAGGCCAATTTTGCATTGTAGGAGATAAGCAGGCTGAGCCTGAGGGAGGGGCCAAGCATGTCATCAGCCTCGAATCCCAAGTCCCTTCGTGCCCACAAGAGATCTAAGTCCAGCCATTCTTGAATTCCATTGATCTTTATCATCAATTTGCCTTAGCGGTTGGTAATTCAAATTCTTGTGGAGAGTGTTAGCATGCAATAAAGTTGTAAACTTTCAACCGCCTCAGCTCCTGATTTCCTGTGCTTGACATGCATATTTCTGAAAAGGAAATTGGCATCAGTAAAAAATAAGTTATGAGTGTGTTATCCTGAACGTGGCAAAGTCTTCTAGAAACTCTAAGATCTCTGGGATCTTTTCCAACCCAGGTATTCCAGAGACTACAATCTTCAATCGTTCAAACTTTCTTCTTTTTTGTTTTTTTTTTGTTTTGTTTTATCCAGGCTGAAATGGCTGTCCAGCCCAAAAGCGCACTTGCTACCCAAGCCATAATGAACATCAGCAAAGCAGAGGAAGTCCGAAAAGAGACAGAACTGATGATGAAGCCCCACGCGAACTGGGAGGAGTATCTGATGCCTGGGCCCATCTCCATCGCCATTTTAGGGGAGCTGGCTTGCATTGCTGCAGGACAAGGAGACTTTGCCATCAATCTTGCCCCACCCCAGGGAGGCTACAAATATATGAGGTATCCGGACTCTTTCCAAGCTTCCCTAATGCAGGTCAGCAACAGTGGTTGGCATGCCTTCAGCATCGCCCACAAGAATATGGATGGCATCCGGCTCCTTTCTATGAGCGTCGCTGAGCAAATCAAGATGGTCATCAAGACCTTATTCCAGGATGACCTTACCTTGATAGATGCCTTGCTCCCTGGACAACTATCCAGCCTGAAATCGATTGCAAACGAATGTTCCTCTTTAGCTAAGGCAGTTGACAATAAGTTCAATGACGTCATCTGTCTGATTGGGGAACTCCTGGAAGTGTGTACAAGTTCCAAATCGCAGTACGAACAAGGGTTGACAGAAACCAAGCGTGCCTTGGAAGACCTGAAGCTAAGGAAGGCAGCAGCTGAAGACGCCCAGGCGAAAGCAGAGGACTATTACAAAGAAATAAAGAACAGAGTGACCGAAACATTTGATGATTACAGAAAAGCGATCGATAGCGTTCCTACTGGCTGGAATGCTGTCATTCTGGAATTCACTTCGAGTATACAAGAAACCTTGATGTTGCCAATTGCCAATCTGATATCCTTTCTCAGCTTTAAGGAAAATATGTTGCCTATTCCAATCCACAGCAGAAGTGAGGAAGGTTGTGAAAGTGAGAATGACTTTATAGCCATGAACAACATCTCTGCCCTGTCAGCTCAAATGCTGAAATTGGTGGACGTTCTTCAAACCATGGTGGATGATGAAGGTAATATTGACATGGATCTCCTCTACAATAAAAAACACAATGAAATCAGAACCGTATGGACCAAAAAGAGATCTCAGCAACTGTTAGCAAAAATAAAAAAAGAAGGAAAGTGCAGCATGAAAAATTTGGCAGTGAAAATATGTAATTATATAATAGATATTTCCAATATATTAATTGAAGCAGTAGCGTCTGGGGAAGTAAACAAGAAAAACCTGATGAAGAAAATGGGCGTTCTCTCAGATGATATTGTTGTTTTCGATAGCAGAAGCAAGTCCTGTAACCGCACGTCCCCTTTTAGTTCCTTGGCGCCAAATATGGCCAAATCCCAGAAAAACATTCAAGAGGAGTCGACGTCGGCGGTGAAAAACAGCATTTTGAAAATAGAGCAAACGAAAGAAATACTGAAGATAAGTCAAGAAGAATACCAAAAAAGTTTTGACAACTTAAAGGAGCAAAATAAGGATTTGCTGGATGTGCTCAGTGAAATGAGGAAGTGTGAAATGAAGGAGATTGATTTTGAAAAAGCCAAACAGATGCTGATCAAAGGCCTGGATGCCATGGGAAGAGTGAAGGAGCAGTGGGAGAAAATGGTGCGTTTCTTCCAGATGATCTCCAACCTGATTGACTCCTGTCTCAATAAACGCCTAACAGAATTTGTGAAATCAGCTGAAGATCTTCCCAAAATTCCGAATTACTCCCACAAAGACTTTGTCATAGATATGATCTACAAACAGGCCTTCAATGCATCCAACATAGCTCACTTGGTGCACATGATATCTGAGACCTACACCGAGGTGTCTTCAAAATACTTGATGGATAAAGTGGGCAGCCTGAGTAGGCTTATTTCCATGGACCCTTCCGATCCCCAATTCCGAATGGAGCGTATGAAACTAGCAGATGGCTGTGACAGTGCCCGACAAGCCATAGAGGACTTGGTCATTAAGCAAAAGAAAGAATTCGAATATAATATCCATGCCAGAGTGACAAAAATCAATTCTGAGCTGAAGGCTGTCTTGCCGGAAGTGCCCGAAGCAGAGAGAAAAGCTATTGAACATAATGTGCACAAAGGGATGAGGGAAATCACCCAGGATGAAGCCGATCAATTTATGTAGACTTGTCTTTCAACCCTTGAGGGAAATGGAGGCTGCCTGGGCTCTTCTCTATTATTGTATTTCCCTCAGAGTAATAGAATGTAAATTGGGCCATTCGGTCATCTTGTGTTTGGTAAAACTAGAAAAGAAACAGCTAGAGATATTGTTGTTCAGGAACCTTTCAAAAAATAATCTTGGCCAACCATTTCTGAGGTGGGGGCTCATGTTAGCTTCTACCAGGTCATGCTGTCTCCTGAGCTGGGAATACAAGGCCATGAAATCTTGAGGCCGAATTTTAATAAACCCCTGAAAATTGCTCACTAGGATTGAGCCTCCGCACAGGCTCAGCGCTGTGCACCAAGGACCTTGGAGTATCTCCGCTGCTTGAAAATGAGGCTCCCGGCAGCTCAAGGGACAGCATCTTACTCAGCAGGGTGGAATGTAGACCAGCCTCCTTGTGGTGCACCCCAAGCAGCGTGACTTTATCATAGTCCACAGATTCTGGCTGCTGGATCTCACAAGGGTCTCCCAGTAAGAAGATACAGCATGAGTACTGAAAATAAAAACAGTGGTTAATACTGTATTCTGTTACACTACAGGAAATAAATAAAAACCTTGCTTAATACGTTGCTTTTTTGTCTGTCTGTTTTATTGACTTGCTGTAGTGTTAACCCAAAGGCTTAAAATTCTCCTTAGCTGCTGGTTTGTTCATTATCTCCAGATCCTAAAAAGAACCATTTCTCTGGCACCTGGCCAATACCTGGCACTTGGCAAAACAGCATTAGCTATTTACTCATGAACCACACATCTTACGAGCGCAGAGGATTTTCCACACCCCAGCAATTGATTCACAAAATTGCCCAAACTTACTTTGTAAGGGGCACACCAACCTTTGCCATGACACTCACTGGTTTCATTCCATTTTACAGCTACATGCTTTACTCATGATCATTCCTTCATTCTAACTTATTGTAAACAAGAAGAACAGATCTTGACAGACTTGAACATTGGGCGCTGTCTAACAAAATGAAATTCAATGGTGAAAAAAATAAGGTTCTACATTTAGGCATGAAAACCAAAATGCACAGGTACAGTATATGTGGTACCTCGCTCAATAGTAGTAACTGTGAGGGGGATCTTGGAGTCCTAGTGGACAATCACTTAAATATGAGTCAGCAGTGTGCAGCAGCTTGCAAAAAAGCCAATACAGTTCTAGGCTTCATAAACAGACGGATAGAATCACGTGACGTGTTAATACCATTTTATAATAGCTTGGTAAGGCCACACTTAGAATACTGCATCCAGTTTTGGTCACCACAATGTAAAAAAGATGGTGAGATTCTAGAAAGAGGGCAGAAAAGAGCAACAAAGAGGATTAGGGGACTGGAGGCTAAAACATATAAAGAATGGTTGCTGGAATTGGATATGTCTAGTTTGATGAAAAGAAGGACGGGTGTCATCATAGCAGTCTTGCAATATCTCAGGGGCTGCCACAAAGAAGAGGGAGTCAAACTATTCTCCAAAGCACCTGAAGGCAGGACAAGAAACAATGGGTGGAAACTAATCAAGGAGACAAGCAACTTAGAACTAAGGAGAAATTTCCTGACAGTTAGAACAATTAATCAGTGGAACAACTTGCTTACAGAAGTTGTGAATGCTCCAACACTGCAAGTTTTTAAGAAGAGATTGGATAACCGTTTGTCTGAAGTGGTGTAGGGTTTCCTGCCTAAGCAGGGGGTTGGACTAGAAGACCTCCAAGGTCCCTTCCAACTCTTCTCTTCTCTTCTCTTCTCTTCTCTTCTCTTCTCTTCTCTTCTCTTCTCTTCTCTTCTCTTCTATTCTATTCTATTCTATTCTATTCTATTCTATTCTATTCTAGTGGAATTCTGGAAAGTAAAGTCCACACATCTTAAAAGTGGTCAGGTTTGAGAAACATGGATCTAGGAGGTGGAATAATCAGAGTCCCGGTTGCATATCTCTGCAGAAATTGCACAGATACTATTGCTTGATCAAGTATATTTTTAGATGGTCCTCCTTGACTGTTGGCTGATAGAATTTCCTTCCCCAGCCCTAGGGGAAAACACTTGTATAGCTCAGGGTGTACTATTAAGGCTGGCCAGGATTTTTTGGGCTTTAGAGGAAAACAGAGTCATGAGAATGCAGCAGCAGAAAAAGAATGCTGGAGTTCCTGTCAATCAAATGCAAGGGGAAAAAGACTCAGAGAAATGGAGGGCTAGAGAGGCCCCCTAAGTCACTGGCCGGCGTGGTACAGGAGTATACATCGGCCTTCCCCAATAGATGGCAGTCCTGCCCCACTTAGTCTTAGCGCAAACAGTGATAGGGAACCATGGCTGGGTCATTGCTCTACTTTAAACTGCCCTTAGAATATCCCAAAGGTGCTTTTTCAAGAGGCAACTGGACTGTCTGATTTTTCTTTGAAGACGTTTCGCTTCTCATCCAAGAAGCTTTTCCAGGTCTGAAGATGAGAAGTTTCTTGGATGAGAAGTGAAACGTCTTCAAAGAAAAATCAGACAGTCCAGTTGCCTCTTGAAAAAGCACCTTTAAGACAACCATGACCTGGATGACTGAGAATCTCCATAGATATTGCCTAGAATAGAATAGAATAGAATAGAATAGAATAGAATAGAATAGAATAGAATAGAATAGAATAGAATAGAATAGAATAGAATAGAATAGAATAGAAGCTGGAAGGGACCTTGGAGGTCTTCTAGTCCAACCCCCTGCTCAAGCAGGAGAACCTCACAATGTTGAGAAACAATATCAGGAGTCCTTTGAAGCAAATTGCTCATGTTGTTTTGATAGACGGAACAATACTATCTCCAGACTGCAATTCTCTTCAGTGATATGACTTTAGGTCTCCTGGTCTGCTCTGGGAAGCTAAGCAACGTTGGCTGGTTGTTATTGGGATAGGGGGCCACTAAGAGATCTGAAGGTAGACAGCTAAACTAGGAAATTGGAAAAATATCCCCAAAGGAGGAGGTGACAAACCCAGTTAGCTATAGTTGCCAAGAAAGCCAGGCAGATATATCCAAGAAGTCACCAGGAGCTGAGTTCGGCTCAAACAAGGTTTTACTTCAGACTGAAAGGAGAAGCACCCCAACATAAATGTCATCTTTTTGGTAGCTTTGAGCAAGTCTTTGTGCTTTCCTGCTTTCCGCTTTAAATACGGGGAAGAGGATCAACTGGCCTCTCTTGCAGGGCTGTTGTAAAATTTCAGTTCATGTTAGACAATGAAACAAAACAGAGATCAGACTTTGCTAAGGAGTTTTCCAATTTTTATTGCCCTGAATCTTTGGATCCCACACATAGGATTAAGGGCATGAAATAAATACACGAGCACACACACAGTTCATATACATTTCTCATACTAGTCAAATAGTTGGATGAAAAGAATATTATGCTCCAACAGCTGAAAGGGCCTAATAGTTACTATGCTCTTAGTAGATACGTTCCAACAGGTCCATAAATGTCATTCTCTACTTTAGTTTTAGCACCTAAAGCTTTCGGTTTCTTTGTTCTTCAACGCTCAAGCTATTTTCATCTAGACCCAGTTTCCTGCAAGAAAGGAAAAACTTTAAAAACTTTCTTAGAATAGACTACTGCCTTGCCAAAAATGGAGTCACATTTACTGTTTATCTGTGGCAAAGTTTTTTTGCATTAGCTCCTACAGCTGCCTCTTTTATTCAAACCGGGCCTGCTGCATGAAACCACCTAATTTTATTGAACAATGCAAAAACACCCATTCTTCTTCTTTTTGGCTTCTTAGGATATTCCCACAGCAGCTTTCTTTTACCTGGCCTTCTCCAGATGTTTTGCTGCTGTGAGACTACTAGGCCAAAGCTACCATATCTAAAGATAGGTAACTAAAGATGGTGGGGAATGGAAGGATTTATACTCCGTCCAGTCAGAGCTGAAGAAGCTTCTTGGATGAGAAGCAAAACATCTTCAAAGAAAAACCAGAAAGTCCAGTTGCCTCAGCGGAGTATAATCAAGATCATGTGAAGTGTTAATACCACTTTATAATGCCTTGGTAAGGCCACACTTGGAATATTGCATTCAGTTTTGGTCGCCATGATGTAAAAAAGATGTTGAGACTCTAGAAAGAGTGCAGAGAAGAGCAACAAAGATGATTAGGGGACTGGAGGCTAAAACATATGAAGAACGCTTGCAGGAACTGGGTATGTCTAGTTTAATGAAAAGAAGGACGAGGGGAGACATGATAGCAGTGTTCCAATATCTCAGGGGCTGCCACAAAGAAGAAGGAGTCAAACTATTCTTCAAAGCACCTGAGGGTAGAACAAGAAACAATGGGTGGAAACTAATCAAGGAGAGAAGCAACTTAGAACTAAGGAGAAATTTCCTGACAGTGAGAACAATTAATCAGTGGAACAGCTTGTCTCCAGAAGTTGTGAATGCTCCAACCCTGGAGGTTTTTAAGAAGAGGTTGGATAAGCATTTGTCTGAAGTGGTGTAGGGTTTCCTGCCTGGGCAGGGGGTTGGACTAGAAGACCTCCAAGGTCCCTTCCAACTCTGTTATTCTATTCTATTCTCTTGAAAAAGCATCTTTGAGCTAACCATGACCTGGATGACCGAGTATCTCCATAGTCTTTCAGAGCCTGTTAACTTCTAACACTTCACTATATTCTGAGACAGGACAATGAAAGGGCTTTCAATAGCATGATTGTACACATAGGAATGATTTGAGTTCCCATGACACGCTAAATTCGCTTAACTTGGGAACCCTCCTAGCATGATCTGGCTTCTGAAGCACTCATTCCAGTTGTAGGCAGTGTGAGAAGTCAAGAAAACTGATTTAACTGCATACAGTCATCTTAAATTCACATGGATAAAGTCCTTCACAAGAGGACTTGTGGGGAAACACACCTTTGTGTGATACTGCTGGAGGCGTGTAAGATGCCAGTGAAGAACACACTGAGGGCATAGTGGGAGGAGACCTTCTTGGCCAAAAGGAAGCTGGGTGGGGGAAGATTTTTTCTTCTTCTTCTTTCCATGAGAGGAGCCATGGCTACTGCTGATGCTGCTGGAGCTGCTGCTAACTCAACTCTCTGTGAGGTCCACAACAAACCTCTGAAGTTCTTTTGCCAAAATGAGTTGGCTTTGATCTGCGCCCAGTGTGCCAAAAGCAAGAAGCATCACACTCACACTGTTCTCCCCATGGAAGAAGCAGCCCAAAAAAAGAAGGTGAGTCAGCGGTTGGCTTTTCTAGACAATTTTGGGATCTCCTTGGCATCTCATTCCAGGTACGTTCATAAAAGAGGTGAGGTTCTTCAAGGATTGCAAGCTTGGAATTCTGGCTGGGAAGCTTGGAAGATGAAGCCACCAGTCCAGCAGGCAGCAAATTGAGAAAAATAACTCTTTGTAAAGCATCCTGAACAAACCTTTGAGTATCCTAACTTGACTGTAGATCGTAGCAATTACTCCGGTGTTTATTTAGAAAAATAGGCAGGAGGTGCAGGATATATGCAATATAAACCTTTGCATGCGCTTCTAAACTTTGGCAAAAGGACCAGGGAAACAGAACAAATGAAATATTTTGCTTTGAATCCCTTCATCCTACTAGGACTGGTAATAAGTGTAAGAGCTGGAAGAAAATATCTTCTTGGTATCTCCAAGTAAAGCTATAAATTACTCTTCCAGAGTTTCTTAACATGTTATCTATCTAGTTCCACTATGGATTATAAAAGTCAGAAATTCTAACTACCGTTAGGAAATCACCAGGAATCACCGAAGAGCATATTTCTCTCTCTCCGTGTGTGTATTTTTTAAAATAAAATTTTATACATAGATAATTAAAAATTAGTAGAAACTAATATAGAGAAAGAGAAAAAATCTGGGAAGAAAGGAAGGGAGAGAGGAAGGAAAAGAGACAAAGAAAGAAAAGAAAGAAAGAAAGAAAGAAAGAAAGAAAGAAAGAAAGAAAGAAAGAAAGAAAGAAAGAAATCTAATATTTATAGCATTTATAAGTACAATTATAAATTTACCTCTGGCTCTATAGCATAACCTATGCTAACTATCAAAACTGTAAACTCTTAAGTTCATTTTTTTCTGTTTCATGCAAAACGTCTATGGGGTTTCCAGTCAGCACATCATTTTATCATTTTTCAAAGGGTATTAATAGGTATTAATTTTCCTATTAAGAAGAAAAGAACTGCAACTGCTGTGGCTTTATCCAGCACCCCCTTGAGGGCCCAGATTAGAGTTCGGCCACCACCACCTCCTCCTCTTCAGTTTTCCCCCCCATTCAGACGAGATTCTTGCAAGGAAGGTGGGGTTGAGTCTCAGCTTCCAGTAAATCTCCCTTCCTTCAACCTGAGCAAGAGGCACCCACCAGCACCAGAACAAAAGAAACTCTGAGATTTCCCCTTTCTTTGTTATTCCGTTGGGCTGCAGGGGTGGGAGAGAATTACAGGAGCAAAACATTCCATCTCACCTTTCCATAAGGTCCCACTGATACAAAAACAGCTGCTCTGCAGAGGACTGGAGCTGGGTCTCGGGAAAACCAGTTCTTAGATGAGTGGAATCGATTAAATCAAGTTGATATATAGAAATATAAAGCCAAAGTTCGTTATCTTTTTAGAACAATCCCATAGAGTTGCAATGAGGAATGTTTTTTTTTCTTTTTCCCTGTCTGGCATTCCCAAACTGCGCCCCCCCTCCTCTTGATTTATGGTAGATGTTTTCCTCCCTGTTTTATTGTTTTATTTATTCTTTTAATGCTTTTATCCCTTCTTTTTGGTTTCTGAAAGAAAACAGCCACAGGAAATAACCTGAGCTCTCTTACCTATAGTAATTTGAAATCCTTTGCTTATGAACATTTATTTATTTGTTTATTTATTTGTTCGACTTGTATCCCGCCTTTCTCTGAAGACTCAAGGCGGCTTACAAACATGTATGTTTCCATCATCTGTTGTTTATGTGTTAGTCTCTCCCGCCTCTCTAAGATTTTTCTTTGTCTGTCTGTCTGTTTCCTGCCTTTATTATTTTTACAAATAACTCAAAGCTTACATATCCCACACACCTTCCTCTTCCTAACAACAACCCTGTGAGGTGGGTTGGATTGAGAGTGTGTGACTGGCCCAAAGTGTCAGCTGCCTCCTTACGTTTGTTTGGGCTTTGCTGCTAGATGGTGAAAGACTGCCATGAACTGTGGGGAGGGTGGAAGGCTTGGGGGAAAACGAAAATAAGGGCAGTATCTCCTCCAGATGCTGCCTCAAGGTCACCCAGCTGGAAAAAGGAGGGGGCCGCATACCAAACTATACTTGGACTGTCCGTTAGGAAAACATCTTGCCTGAACCAGATTGGTTACACTGAGGTGGGCAATGAGTGACAGTTAAGGGAGGGAAAAGTAGAATTTAGGGATTTTTGGAGTGTGATTTTCAGTTCTAGATTTAATACTGCAATGCACTTGACTTCTAATAAAACGATATCTTTCTCAACAAGAGAAAGAGCCTTGGTAGTACAGTGGTCTAAGGCACCCTGTTATTAAGCTGGTTATTAAGACCAGCTGCCTGCAATTACTGCAGGTTCAAATCTTGCCAAGGCTCAAGGTTGACTCAGCCTTCCATCCTTTCTAAGGTAGGTAAATTGAGGACCCAGTTGTGGGGGCAATAAGCTGACTTTGTATAAATATACAAAAGGATGAAGGCTATTGCTGAGCACATTGTAAGCCGCCCTGAGTCTCCGGAGAAGGGCAGCGTATAAATCAAATTAAAAAAACAAAACAAAACAAAACAAAACAAAACAAAACAAAACAAAACAAAAAACAAATGGAGCCAAGGATCGTTTCTATTTAGGGGTTTAAGTCATGGCAGGCCTGATATAAAATCACCCCACTGGCTTTCATGGCTAAGATGGGACCTGAACTCATGGGCTCTAGCTTTCTTAGCATGGTGTCTTAACCACTAGACCAAACTGGCTCTTAATGTATCCCTTTGCTGTGCGAGGGGCCATCGCTCAATATTTTAAGGAGGGACTCCCACTAGTACATGCTGTCTAATAAATACAGGTAGTTCTTGATTTACAACAGTTCATTTATGTCTATGGAGATTCTCAGTCATCCGGGTCATGGTTGTCCCAAAGGGGCTTTATTTTCAAGAGGCAACTGGAGTTTCTGGTTTTTCTTCGAAGACGTTTCACTTCTCATCCAAGAAGTTCTTCAACTCTGACTGGATGGAGTATAAATCCTTCCATTCCCCACCATCCAGTCAGAGCTGAAGAAGCTTCTTGGATGAGAAGCGAAACATCTTCAAAGAAAAACCAGAAAGTCCAGTTGCCTCTTGAAAAAGCAGCTTTGGAAAAACAGTTCCTTTATGACTGTTCAAAGTTACAACAGCATTGAAAAAAGTGACTTATGACCATTTTTCACCCTTACGACCGTTGCAGCATCCCCATGGTCACATCATCAAAATTCAGCTGCTTGGCGACTGGGTTCATATTTATGACGGTTGCAATGCCTTGGGGGTCATGTGATCAGCTTTTTTATGACCTTCTGGCAAGCAAAGTCCATGGGGAAGCCAGATTCACTTAACAACCATGTTGCTTGCTCAACAAATGCCAGGATTCACTTAAGAACAGTGGCAAGAAAAGTCGTATAAGGAAACTCACTTAACTAATGTTTCACTTAGCGACATACATTTTGGGCTCAATGGTGGTCGTAACTTGAGGACCACCTGTACCACACTATGCCTTGATTATTTGCTTCGGGTCCTGGGTTTGATTCCACAGGGGGAGGTAAAGCAGCCTAGGAGTTAGGACTTAGTTAGGATGACATGTGCAGCTGCTTCCAATTTTTGCAGGCCTCATCCTTCAAAATGGCTGAGGGCTTCAGCTAGATTGTGGTTATGCAGCTCCACAAGATGGGGCTAATTCAGGGGTGAAATGTTCCTGGTTCGGACCGCATCGCCCGATCCGGTAGCGATGGCGGCAGGTGGTTCGGAGAACCGGTAGCAAAAATCCCTGTGCCCCTCCCCCCATGCCCAGCTGACCTGCGTGATCATCAGAGGCTGTTTTTTTTTTTTAACTTTTAAAAGCATTTTTTCTACAACCTCTTTGGCCGAAAAAATGGTTTTAAAAGTAAAAAAAAAAAGCCTCTGACGATCGTGCGGCTCAGCTGGGATCGTCAGAGGCTTTTAAAAGCATTTTTTCTACAACCTCTTAAGGTTGTAGAAAAAATACTTTTAAAACTAAAAAAATAAGTTGGCCACGCCCACCCAGTCACATTACCCCCCACCAAGCCACGCCCACAGAACCGGTAGTAACAAATTTTAGATTTCACCCCTGGTGTAGTGTATTTTAATTCTGAGTGAGGATGAAAAAACTTCTAGTTCTGGAGTGAACTACATCTCCCACTATTGGCCATCTCCCACTGATTAGTAAACTATGATTAAATTCATAGCTAGGTTTGCACAATCTGTAAACCAGAATTGGTGGTTTACTATCCACAAAGGCCACATTTAAGTAATATTAAGCACATCCTATCTTACTGTTTTGTGTGCATCCTACTATCAGATTAAGCCCTAAGGTTGTAGCTCGATTTAATGGCATGACTATAATCATTATGGTTTATTGATATGCTTTAACACAGTGGTCACCAACTGGTGGTCCGTGAGAAAATTTTGGTGGTCTGCAGAAAAATTATTTGCATTTTTTATATTGCACTAAACCAGGGGTCCTCAAACTACGGCCCCTGGGTGGGATACGTGCAATGAACGGTTGTGTTGCTGCAGAGAGTCTCCCCCTTCGGGGTCTTTTTGTGTGGGTCGGAGGGGGGCAGAAATTCTGACTTGGGGTCTGCTTTGGCATCCTGGTGTGGGGCTTTGGGTGAAGGCTGGAGGGAAGTTCCGCTGGTGGCGAAGAGCCGGAGGGCCTTGTTCCAGTGGGACTGCATCATGGCCTGGAACTGGCTGACCATCTCAGCCCACTGAGCCTCCAGGTGCCAGTACCTAGCCTTGCACTCCCGCAGGTCTTCCCTCTGCTTGGAAAGCCTATGCTGCTAGTCCTCAGTGAGGTGCTTCTGCTGAGCCTCCTTCTCAGTAAGATCCAATTTAAATTGAGCTGTTTTGTTGCAGGAAAAGAAACGAAACCAGGCCAAGCTCTTCGATGCAGGCAAAAGTTTATTGTGCACGGTTCAAACAGTCCAAAGACCAGAAAAAAGTCTGAACATTGATGGCTTCTTTTGGTCACTTATTTATACAGTTTAAAGGCATAGTTATTACAAAGAGTGAGACATTTCACACGTAGAAGCTGCCCTTTCATCTATCTCTAGGAAAGGAATAACAATCCTGTTCTCACAGGCTCAGGTTCTCAGCTCCGGAGCTCAAGACATAATAAAAGAGGAGATAAGGGACTCAGAGACGCCTCAAGGGCAGTAAAGGAAGCAGTATTTCTCATCTAGGATATACATGACATTTGGGGTGTAGTAAACATTAAACAACAGGATGTATCTGTTTAGGGTCAGTTTGCCCTTTTACAATTCTGTGCCTACGTCAAATACCTTTTGCCCTCTTAGCACCTTGGCACGGAAGAGGCACTTCTGTCTTGACCAAAGATTTGGAATTATAATATTTGAGTTTTATCCCAATATCGGATCTTAGCCTGGCTCATACCCCCCTTTGTGACTCATCTGTCTTATCCAGTTGAGTCACACCTCCAGGTCCTCTTCCTGCTGGAGCCGTTTGTAATCCCACATAGCCATCACCTGAGCAGTTGTCTTACGTTCCACCAGCAAGGATAGACTTTTAGAGATAGTTTTAACAAACAGAGGTAGAATACATGGGAGAAAAATACACCCTGCAGCTATTAATCCCACCAGGCCAAAGATGGCCTGCAGGCCGGGTAACTTTGGCCACCATCCTGAAAACATATCCTGCAAATTAAGGCCTTTCCAAGTCTGGACTGGCACATGAGCTATTTTAACCATTTTATCTGTTATTTCCTTAATAACTTTCCCACTTTCATCAATTTCTATGCAACAATTAGTTAAATTAAACTTTCCACATACCCCTCCTTCTTTGGCTAATAGGTAGTCCAAGGCTAATCTATTCTGCATAATATATGTCCTTGATTTGACATTTTCCCTAGCTAATTGAGTAAGACCTTTCACAGTTTCGTTGGTGATTATTTCGACCACAGCTTGCAGACGAATTAAACGGTTCAGAATATACACGGGGGTCCGATAGCCATACATGCCATCTTCCGCCCATGTAGCTGGTCCATAAACCTCAATAATTCGCTCTGCAGGCCACTCCTCACTTCCCCAACTATGTTGATTACCTCTGACCCTAACTTTTCCTATTGCAGATGTGTCTACATGTCTCCTCTGCCTTAAATTCCCCACCTCATCATATACCGGGACACCTAAAACCTGCCGAGTTTTAAGGGGAAGCAAAAAGAATCCGGGCCTAATTAGTCCCAGGACACAGGCTCCACACCAAGTCTTTGGTAGAACCCCATATGCCATTTTACCACATATCCAGTACAGTCCATCAGGAGCCAGCCATTCGAGGGTCTGATTATCTGGATCCTTTAAAAAGGATAACTCATTTACCTTAAACAGAGCCATTTCATCAGTTCCCTCTGTGGCATTACTTCCTGACCACCATACCTTACTTTCCCATTTGCCTGTGCATATGAGGTTTCCTACCTAATGACAGCCTGTTACAATTTTTCTCTGAAAACATACATTCCCTACCAGACTAGTAGTCAGTGTCCAGTCTCCATCTTTACCCTTATTTACCTTTTTGATCCATTTCTAGTATTTTGGAATAATTTAATTCCTGGGCTTCCCATGGCCATTTTTCTCCCATGTTAGTCCCTCCACAAACAAAACAATTTGATACATTCAGGGTATGGGCTATGTCTTCTGCCAATTTGACAAAGGTATTTGTTACATGACTAGGGATTTCGGGTACATTCAACTTCTCCATCTCCAAATAATATGACCAGAACAACCCTTTCGTATCATGCGTTGCTCTGGTAACTTTAGTGACATACCATCGAAGGGTTACAAGGGGATCTTTTCCCTTAGCATAAATTCCTAATCCATAGTCCTCCTTCCATAATTTTGTCGGGGTATATGTAATCTTTATAGAATTACATTCAGTTACTACTAGCTACCCCATTTTCCAGCTTGCATCTTTGGGTACCCCCTGGCTGATCTCCTGTCCACATAACTGCACAAGACCAAAATGGACAATAACTATACGTGTCCCGATCACTGCATTCTCCCTGCTTTCGACACATATACTTTTTGTCTAACATATAACTTCTTTCCCACTCCAATGTCCCACACGTTGATTTCCATACATCACAGTTACGGTTAATGGCTAAGCAGGCATCAAATGTTATTTCTACTGGATTCCCTAACTTTCTAAATTCTGTCTTATTCAAAAGTTCTTCTCAAAAGTGAAGGGTTGGCGGCACTCGGGGCAGAGCCCTCGTCTTTGCCCTTTGGGGATGCAGGGCTCCAGGCAGGGAGCGCAGAAGCTGTGGCCGCACTTTAGCATGCGGGGCTCCCGAAAGAGGGAGAGGCAAATGGGGCACAGCAGGTCTTCGGTGAAACTGGACACTTCCCGTACTGAAGCCATGTTGGTCGATTGAAGAGAGCCTGAACAGGTTTCCCAGGTTAGAACTGCTTCTATTTCTGCCTGTTAAGTGAACAAAGAATAATAGGATTGGAAGGGACCTTGGAGGTCTTCTAGTCCAACCCTCTGCCCAAACAGAAGACCCTATACCTGTGATGGCGAACCTATAGGCACGCATGCCACAGGTGGCACACGGAGCCATATTGGTGGGCACGCGAGCATTGCCCTAGCTCACCTCTAGCACGCGTGCACATGCTGGCCTGCTGATTTTTCAGGCCTTCTGGGCCTACCGGAAGTTGGCAAATGGGTTGTTTCTGGCTTCCAGAGGGCCTCCGGGGAGTGGTGAGGAAGCCTGTTTTCGCCCTCCTCAGGCTCCTAGAAAGCCTCTGGAGCCTGGGGAGGGTGAAAAACAGGCCTACTGTGCCCACCATGCCAAAAGCGGGGGGGCCATGGGGGGGGTCATGCACGCACGTGCACGACCACCCCACACTTCCCCCGCTTTTGGCACGCGATGGCAAAAAGGTTAGCCATCACTGCCCTATACCAGTGATGGCGAACCTCTTCGGGACCAAGAGCCCAAACCAGAACACATGTACATGCATGTGTGCATGCCGGAGTGCTGGAAACCCAAAGACCAGCTGGCTGGCATGTGCATGCCTGTTTTGGGCCTGGAAAATGGCCCCAAAAAGGCCGGAAAACAGCCTCGTTTGGGGCCGTTTTCCGGCGTTGTAGCGCCCGTGAAGACCAGCTGGCTGGCGCACATGTACACACCGGAAACCAGAAGAGCAGCTGGCAACAGTGTGCGTGCCCATAGAGAAGGCTCTGCGTGCCACCTCTGGCACCCATGCCACGGGTTCTCCTTCACAGCCCTATACCATTCTAGACAATTGGCTGTCCAATTTCTTCTTTAAAACCTCTAACGATGGAGCGCCCACACCTTTTGAAAAGGCAAGCATTACACTGGTTAGTTGTTCTCACTGCCAGGAATTTTGTCCGTAATTCTAGGTTGGATCTCTCCTTTGACAAGTTTTCATCCGTTACTTTTTGTCCTGCTCTGGAGAATAAGTCAACCCTCTCTTGTACAGCCCCTCAAGCAGTGGTGGGATTCAGCCACTTCGCACCACTTCGGGAGAGCCGGTTGTTAACTTTCTGAGCAGTTTGGCAAACTGGTTGTTGGAAGAAATCATTAGTGCAGAGAATCGATTGTTCAATTACTTGAATCCCACCACTGCCTTCAGGTACTGGAAGTCTGAGGCGAAGGGGTGTCTGCCATCCCGGACAGATCCGCCTTGAACACCAAAGTCACAAACACTAAAACTACTTTTCTTACAGGGTTACAGAAACAGAGTCTGAAGGCGCTTTCTGCCTTTATCCTAAACTAAACCAGGAAAGAGAAACCCCGAGACATTTTCTCCAATTGCATTCCTATTTTGCACACAGGAATTTCTTATCTCACCCGTTGTCTGGGCTGCGTCTCTTCCTCCTCTTCCTCCAGGTGATTCTCACAGGCCGCTGCAGGGCGGGGAAACCCCTCAATGTGTCAGACCTGCCGCCACTTAAACCTCTAAATAAAAAACATCCTCGGCTCCATCTGTTGAGAAAGGCAGGGCTTTATTAGAAGGGCGTTGCAGTAAAGGCATAGCCAGAACTGAGCATTGCATACTAAAAGCCCTAAGAAATCAATTTTCTTTTTTCAATTTACAGTTCATTTAGGATCTGTTCGAAGTTTCAACGGCACTGAAAAAAGTGAATTGTGACCATTTTTCTTGCTGCTCCCTGTAGTCATCTGATCAAAGCTCAGACACTTGGCAACTGGCCTGTATTTATGACGGTTACAGTGTCCCAGAGTCATGTGATCCCGTTTGCGACAAGCAAAGTCAAAGGAGAAGCCTCAACACTCAACAGCTGTGCCATTAACTTGTTAAGTCATTCACTTAACAACTGTGGCAAAAAGACATCACAAAACGGGGCAAAGCCCATTTAACATCTGCTTTGCTGTACAGATCCTCGATTTACGACCACAATTGAGGTCAAAGCTTCTGTTGCTAAGCAAGACAACTGTTAAGTGAGCTTTGCCCCATTTTACGATCTTCCTTGCCACCATTATGAAGTGTATCGCTGCAGTTGTTAAGTTAGTAACAAGATTGTTAAGTGAATTTGGCTTTGCTTTTTAGGTGGTCACAAAAGGGGATCACATGACCCCTGGGACACTGCAACGGTCATAAATATGAGTCAGTTGACAAGCATCTGAATTTTGATCATGTAATTATGGGGATGCTGCAATGGTCATAAAGTGTGAAAAACGATCCTAAGTCCCTATTATTCAGTACTGTGGTTAACTTTGAACAGTCGCTAAACGAATTGTTGTAAGTCGAGGACTACCTGCACTAACGGGGGTGTGGGCATGTATATAGTATAGTATAGTATAGTATAGTATAGAATAGAAAGATCAGAGGTCTTCAAACATGGCAACTCCCAGCATTAGCATAGCTGGCTGGAGAATTCTGGGAGTTGAAGTCCACAAGTCTTAAAGCTGCCATGTTTGAAGACCCCGAGATAGATAGTATAGAATTCTTTATTGGCCGAGTGTGATTGGACACACAAGGAATTTGTCTTTGGTGCATATGCTCTCAGTGTACATAAAAGATACATTCGTCAAGAATCATAAGGTACAACACTTAATGATAGTCATAGGGAACAAATAAGCAATCAAATCGTATTAGGAAAAAGTCAATATAAATCGTAAGGATACCAGCAACAAGGTTACAGTCATACGTATGTAAACCAGTAAATGTAAACCAGAGGGTGGGGGGACATGTTAGAGGTTGCAAGGCATGAGCCCCGCCCCTCCTTGGTTTCGCAAAGGAGTCCTTTCCAAAGGAGCTGGAGACAAACAGGAAGCACTGGGCTTAATGGTGAAGCCGACTCAATCACCTGCCTCCCTGCGATGCATTTTCTACTTATCATCCATGATAGTTGGATACATCGCCCCAAAACTTCACGCCCTTAAAAAGTAGCCCCAAAATAGGAAAACAACAACAAGCTAACAATTTCCCAACTCTTCCTTCCTTCCCTCCCTCCCTCCCTCCGCCATACTTGCATTTTCCACTTTGCATGGGAGGAATTTTCCGCTAATTGTGAATATTCATGTGTACATTACCTATTACCCGTGTATATATATAATTATTATCATTTTCTCCTTTCCTGAAATCGATACATTTCAGTATCCATTCCAGGATCCTCAACTTATGACCACAACTGAGACCAAGTTTCCTGTTGCTAAGCGAGACATTTTTAAATGAAGTTTTTTGCTCCATTTTACAATTTGTCTTGCCACAATAATTAAGTGAATCACTGCAGGTGATGAGTTAGTAATAAATGTAGGAAGAAAAATAGGAAAACAACAACATCCACCCCCCAAAAGCGAACTAATTCCCAATTCTTCCTTCCCTCCCTCCCTGCGCCATACTTGCCTTTTCCACTTTGCGAGGGAGGAAATTTCCGCCCCTTTAAAGCCACACACACAAAACCCTCCGGAGGCTCAGCCGCTTTTGCAAGGAACGACGACAAAGCGGCATAAACACCCCACCCACCGCCGGCGGGTTGCTTGCTTTGCAAATTCAGACGCCGCGGGAAGCCTTTAAACGTCGCTCGGCCGGTTGTTTTTTTTTTTTGATGCTTGCGAAGCTCAAGCGGACTCGCCTCCTTCCTTAAGGCAGCCCTTTTTTAAGTTTCGGTTTCGGTTTTGCAGCGATTCGTGCAAATCAGGCGCTTTCCCGGATCAAGGCGGCAACTCTTCTACAGAATGACTGGCTCTCTGGAGGGGCAGCAAAGCAGAGAAGCTGGAAGCTCAGGTAGCTCCTGAGGGCATCTATGGAAATTCCCTTCCAAATCAAAGCAGCTTTTGGTTTTGTTAGATTGGGGGAAGAAAGGAGTCGGAGCCGGTAAAAGTAACTATTTGTCTTCATTGATCCCTTACTAGCGAAAAGCAAAAAGGTTTCAGGCTGGCAGTGCTCTTTTATAGAGGGCTGGCAGCCTTTAGCCAATAGATTTAAAGTATTTTCCCGCGGTTAGCGCTGACAGCCCTTAGCCAATAGGTTGAAAGCATTTTCCCACGGTTAATGCGGACCGGAGTGAAACCTTCCGACCTTGCCTGCCCATACTCAACAGGTTTTATAAATGAGCCTCTGGATCTCTAGATAGGGAGACCTTTCAGGGTTTCAGCGGTCCTCTCTTGCCTTGCTTTCTTCTCAGATCCCCAAAAGATTCCCATCCATTTCTGCATTAACAGAGGGAACAGAATCAAAATCAGTTAAGTGTTAATACCACTTTATAATGCCTTGGTAAGGCCCCACTTGGAATATTGCATCCAGTTTTGGTCGCCAGGATGTCAAAAAGATGTGGAGGTTCTAGAAAGAGTGCAGAGAAGAGCAACCAAGATGATTAGAAGACTGGAGAAATGGGGCAAAATTCAACTAACAAATGTCTCGCTTAACGGCAGAAATGTTGGGCTCAATTGTGGTTGTAAATCAAAGACTACCTGCTGTATTTATTTACATATTTTGGCCTCCCGGCGCCAGTTGGACTTCTTATCCCCAATATAGTTTTCCTTTGCTTCAAAGATCAGTGAGCAGCTTGTTAGTTGAGGACAAAGGGCTTCTGGTGTTATTGAAGTGAAACTCCAAGGTCGCTTTGCTTTCAGAAAAGAGGTGGCCTTGTGGCTTTGCAGAGGAGCTCCGAGAGAGGCTTTTGAGCAAAACATATTTTCCTTCCTTTCCTCGTTTTGATAATAATCTCTATCTGTTATTAACTTTAAAGGCTGAAGAGGTCACTAGTACTTAGAAGGGGGAGGAGGTTTTAAAGTCCTCTTATACGATTTAGAAACAGAAACTAAATAATTGATTTTTTTTTTCTTCATTTGGTAGCACACTCCGGCAAGGTAAGGATATTTTTCTCTCAATCTTTTGCAGGCTTATAAAATGAGCGCAAAATGTTTGCTTTTGGGGTAGTTTGTTTTTATTTTGATAGTTTTAGCTGAACTGACTTTGTTTTCTTAAAAAAAGCAGGAGGTTCTAATTAAGACATTCCTCTGAGTTAATTTAAGAGAACCAGTTTGGTGCGCTACTTGAGGCATCGGGCTAGAAACTGGGAAACTCTGAGTTTTAGTTATGCCTTATGTGAAGCCAACTAGGTGATCTACAAGATAGCAGTGTTCCAATATCTCAGGGGCTGCCACAAAGAAGAGGGGGTCAAGCTATTCTCCAAAGCACCTGAGGGCAGGACAAGAAGCAATGGGTGGAAACTAATCAAGGAGAGAAGCAACTTAGAACTAAAGAGAAATTTCCTGACAGTGAGAACAATTAATCAGTGGAATGACTTGCCTCCAGAAGTTGTGAATGCTCCAACACTGGAGGTTTTTAAGAAGATGTTGGATAACCATTTGTCTGAAGTGGTGTAGGGTTTCTTTCCTTAGCAGGGGGTTGGACTAGAAGACCTCCAAGATCCCTTCCAACTCTGTTATCCTATTCTATCCTATCTTGGGGCAGTCCCTTTCCCTCAATCCTAGAAAGAAAAGGCAGGCAAGGGCAAACTGCTTCCAAAATCTTGCCAAGAAATCTGCAGGGATTTGTCCGGGCAATTGCCAGGAATCAATATTGACTGGACGGCAACTGAGTCCATTTATCTCAACTTGGTAAATACAGTTCTTTATCTGTCACTGAAGACTCCCTGTGATCCAGGATGGAGAGGCTTCATTATTTCTCTTGTAAGGAAGAGAAATTGTAGGTGCGAAAATCCTCCAGCACACAGCTTTTGAAGATACTCAAAGAAATCAATCAATCAGAGTAGAGCTGGAAGGGACCTTGGAGGTCTTCTAGTCCAACCCCCTGCTCAGGCAGGAGACCTTATGCAGTTTAAGACAAGTGGCTGCCCAGTCTTTTCTTAAAAAGCTCCAGTGATGGAGCACCCACAACTTCTGAAGGCAAAGCTGTTCCACTGGTTAATTGTGCTCACTGTTGGGAAGTTTCTGCTCAATTCCAAGTTGCTTCTCTCCTTGATTAGTTTCCATCCATTGTTTTGTGTCTTGCCCTCTGATGCTGTGGAAAATAAATTAACCCCGTCTTCTTTGTGGCAGCCTCTCAAATACTGGAATACTGCTATCATGTCCCCCTTAGTCCTTCTTTTCTCTAGACTAGCCAAACTCAAATCCTGCAACTGTTCTTCATATGTTTTAGTCTCCAGGCCCATAATCATCTAGTTGCTCTTCTTTGCACTTTTCCCCAAAGTCTTTTTCTCAACGTCTTTTTTGTAATGTGGTGACCAAAACTGGATGCAGTATTCCAGGTGTGGCCTTACTAAGGTTTTATAAAGGGGTACTTGATTCTATGCCTCTGTTTACACAACAGGATTATATTCGCTTTTTGTGGCTGCTGCCGCACACTGTTGGCTCATATTTAAGTGATGATTTACTAGCACTCCCAGGTCCCTTTCACAGTTACTGTTTTAGAGCCAGGTTTCACCTAACCTGCACGTGTACCTTTAGCTTTTCCTGCCTAAGTATGAAACCTTACTGTCCTCCACATCCTCCACAAATCATGCCCTCTATATCTCTGGGTTAGGAAATATTGCATCTTCTTTGAGGAACACAGAATTTCAAATTGACACCAGGGGTGAGGGATGTGTGAGAAAAACAATACTTCTGTGATGTTCTTCTCTTACCTTCATCCTGAGATCCACAATGTTTTGAGGTTAGGAACCAACTTGGAATTTTAACTGAAGTTAACTGACACCCAAATCCACCTTCTCAAAGTTTTTCTTTTTAGGGTGTCCATAGCAGAGGTGGGTTTGAGCAGGTTCTGACCAGTTCTGGAGAACCGGTAGCAGAAATTTTGAGTAATTCGGAGAACCAGTAGTAAAAATTTTTTACTGGCCCCGCCCCCATCTATTCTCCGCCTCCCAAGTCCCAGCTGATCGGGAGGAAGTGGGGATTTTGCAGTAACCTTCCCCTGGATTGGGGAGGGAATGGAGATTTTACAGTATCCTTCCCCTGCCAGCCCACCAAGCCATGCCCACAGAACCGGTAGTAAAAAAAATTGAAACCCACCACTGGTCCATGAATAGAGATTGATACCATGAATTGGGCTTTTCAACAAGCTCTTGAAAAAGTTCCTTATCTAAGTCTCTTAGCAGTCATGGGGTAAGAGGACTTTTTAATGTGGCGAAATCAGAAAGCAAGAAATAGGATTTAAAAGTAGGGGGGAGGGTTCTTGGGAAAGGAATTTAGAAGTTGCTGCTTTTAAATTGTTCATAAATTATTTTGACTTGAAAGCATTGAACATTTCTGGACGATCGCAACCTTTTCAAGGAATTGAAAACCAAAAGTGATTCTGAACCGTTCCAGAAAGATCTCTTTGAACCGAGTGAAAGGTCAACAGAATGGCAAAAGCTATTTGTAATCACCTGGGACAGATGTTTTGGCTGTCTCACCAAACAGCTGCCATCTGCCTCCTCTTTTTCTATAGATAGTTTTGTCTGACACTGGGGGCCTTTTGTAGCACAGCTGTCATGTAAGCTTATTGTATGTTGTATAAAAGCAAAGCAGGACAATTCAGCTTCTTTAGAGCAGGCCTAGTTGTAAGTCATGGTTGCCCCTGGTCAGGCTCCAGAGGGTGGGATTTGGGACAGCCTCCTCCTCTTTGCAATTGGGTCTACTTTAAAGGGATGGTGCACTACAGTTCCCTCTCTTTGGGGAAATTCAAAAACATGAGAATTTAATATTCTCTTGCCTTCAGCTAGCATAAATGCAAGTAGATCAGCGGTGAAATCCAATTTTTTTTACTACCGGTTCTGTGGGCGTGGCTTGGTGGATGTGGTGTGGCTTGATGGGCGTGGCAGGGGAAGGATATTGCAAAATCTCCATTCCCACCCTACTCATGGGGGAAGGATATTGCAAAATCTCCATTCCCTCCCCACTCTGGGGCCAGCCAGAGGTGGCATTTGCCGGTTCCCCGAACTATTCAAAATTTCCGCTACCAGTTTTCCAGAACCTGTCAGAACCTGCTGTATTTCACCCCTGAAGTAGATCAATAGGTACCACTTCAGTGGGAAGATAATAGCATTCTGTATATCTCGGCGTATAGTCATGCTGGCCACATGACTACGGAAGTGTCTTTGGACAAAGCTGCCCCCCCTTGGCTACGAAATGGGGGTGAGCACCATCCCCTAGAGTCAGACTTGACTGGACAGGGGAAATCTTTACCTAACTTCTATCTTTTGGAGCCTACATATGTCCACATATGCCGATCTCAGTCGGACCATTTTAGTTAGAAATTGTGCTGTATTGAATGTTGCTTTCAGATTCTGCCCACACATGAGGTATGTTGTTTTAATATGGGCCTCCCACTGGGCCATACGTTTAATATGTGGCTCAAGGTACTTATCTCTTCTCCTTATACAAACAGCAATCAAACAATATATGAGTCAGATCTTCTACCTCTTCAGCTCCAGAGATACATGTTCGTTCATTGTATGGGGTAGAATGGAATCTCCCAAATCTAACCATTGTATCAAGCTGTTTGAATCTTGCTAATGTCTCCCTGAGATGTTTTGGCAATTGTGATTTTAAATAGTTGTACATTTGGGTGAGCTCCCGTTACTGGTCCCAGTTTCTGCCAACCTAGCAGTTTGAAAGCACGTAAAAAATGCAAGTAGAAAAATAGGCACCACCTTTGGTGGGAAGGTAACAGCGTTTCGTGCGCCTTTGGCATTTAGTCATGCCGGCCACATGACCACGGAGACATGTTCCGACAGCACTGGCTCTTCGGCTTTGAAACGGAGATGAGCACCGCCCCCTAGAGTCAGGAACGACTAGCACATATGTGTGAGGGGAAACTTTTAGCTTTTACATTTGGAAGATGCGTTTATATTTGCTCAGCCATTTCAAGCTACCAGCCTTACTAAGTGTGGCTATGTCGTTTTGAGCTTCTATATCCATGATTCTTTGGGCAACTTTTTTTTTTTTTTTTGTTCTCCATTAGTTATATGTTGAATCATATCCTACCTTCTCTTTGAAATCTCCCTCTTTTTTTTTCCTCTGAAAAACAGGCTCCACTGTGATTCAATGAAAGTATGGCCTTTGTACGAAGGCGTGCCCATGACAACGCATTTGAAAAAAAAGTCAGACACCATTTCAACCAAGGACTATGTGAGTTAACCTCTGTGGTCAATTGTCTATACCATGCAAAAGAAGATGTTGACTTTTACATAGATCTAAAGGAGCACATTGGGAAGGCTACAGAGGAGTTGGGCAAGACAGAAGAATTGGTTCTGTGGGACCTGGAGAATGTGGATGCAGCGACTTCTGAGATTATGGTCTCAAAGAAAAAACTCATGGATGAACAGAAAGCCAAAGAGAACGAGCTTGTCAAGTTTCAGAACCTTCAGGAGGATTTGCAAAGACGCGGTGAGTTGCAAAGAGAAGACTATCAACGCCAAAAAGCTATGAAGGAAAAGGCAAAAAGGGATAGAGAAGCTGCAGTGGAAGAAATGAGAGAACAAGAAAGGCGGAAAGATAAGGCCTTGCGGTTGATGTGGATACCAGTTGTGGGAACTATTATTGGTGAGTATTAACGACACCCAAAACATGTCAAAAACATGAGGTGGAAGAAACACTTTCGGGTGCTCAGGAGCACAAGCAACTGATCTCTCATTAAAGCAACCACGTCTCTTTTAGACTTCCATGGAGTTGACTCAATGAGTCACACTGACACCATATGTCAGGGTTCCAAGTAATACACCCGTAACAAGTAGAACTCCAAGGCAAGCTGTTTCCTCAAAGAACAAGTTTATTGGATATATCATATTGGCACAGGCTGGTGAAAACCGACTCTAAAGGTTCCCTCGGTTTTCACCTAATTAAACATTTTCCCCCTTTCCCAAAAAATCAGTCACATGGTCCAATCAAGGTGCTGTCCGGTTGCTTGGGAACTTCACTCCTCCTCTCTTCAGCCACCTGTGGGAATGTCCTTGGTTCACAGGGGAAACTATTTTGTTTTGGCTACAAAACCCCAGCTAACTCTAGTCCACCCTCCCTATCCCTCAGCACCATTGTGGCAGCACTGAAGCCTCCAAAATGGCCTCGATCAGGCTAGCTTCAGAGTCAACACCATGCTTGGTTTAATAAGCTGGTTTCCTTGTGGTCTCCCACCCAAATGTTAACTAGACCAGGGGTCTCCAACCTTGGCAACTTTAAGCCTGGCAGACTTTTAACTCCCAGAATTCTAGCAGGGAATCATCTACCATATTTTTCAGACTGTAAAACGCACCTGACTATAAGATGCACCTAAATTTAGAAGACGACAAAACAACAAAAAGTTTTTGGCCTCCAGACGTACCATTTTTGGTCCCTTTTTGGCCCTTTTCCAGCCTTTTCTCAGACCATTTTCGAGGCTTTTTTCAGCCTGTTTTCAAGGCTTTTTGGGCCCATTTTGGGGCTTTTTTCAGCCCGTTTTCAAGGCTTTTTCCAGCCCATTTTGGGGGCTTTTTTGGCCTATTTGGGGTTTTTTCAGCCTGTTTTCAAGGTTTTTTTAGCCCATTTTTGAGGCTTGTTGGGCCCATTTTTGAGGCTTGTTGGGCCCGTTTTTGAGGCTTATTTCAGCCCGGTTTTCATAATAAACTGGCCAAAAAAGTTGAAAAATGGATCAAAAAAGCCTTGAAAATGGACAAAAAAAGCCTGAAAAAAAGCCCGAAAACGGAGCACGCGGAGGCCAAAAAATGGCCAGCGGGTGGGCAGGGCTTTGGCAATATTCAGTCTATAAGACGCACAGACATTTTCCCACCCCTTTTGGGAGACAAAAAAGTGTGTCTTATAGTCTGAAAAAAACGGACTAAATATATGTGGAATGATCTTGGCTGGAGAACTTGTTGGCTACGTGTTACATCCCCTGATTTTGTCTTTGTCTCATTCTCAGGGGGTATTCAGGCTATTGACGCTCACATGTCTCAGAAGGCGGCTGAGGAAAAGGCCGATGCGGCACAGGAAATGGTAAATGATTATCATGCCAAGGAGCAGAAGGCCCTGCACCAAGTTGCCGAATGTGAGAAGCAGTTGGAGAATCAAGAGAGTAAAATTAAGACGACCCAGAAGAATCTTGAAGAGATGGAAGAGCAAAAAAAGCAGCTAACCGACTTCCACAAGGATGTTCTGAATCTGCAGGAGGCCCTCAGGGGCTGCTCTAACCTGGTGGGGACCCTGCATTCTGAAGCAAACGCAGTTCGGCTGACGAGCCAGTATGTGTTCATTTACGATGCCTTGAAACCTCAAATCGATAGTCTCACTCATCACATGCTTCCATTCCTGGATGCGAAAAATCCCAAGCACCGGCTGCTGGACTGCCCTAAGATAAGACGAAGTATCAAGAAATTGAAATTCTTCTCTGAGACTCCGAGTACTTTGGCCAGAAACACTTACACTCTTATGGATATGCTAGCTGACAAGGATGTCCGTAGGTACTTTGTCATCTGTTTTGTCATCCTGGCCTTGCTCTGGGCAACTGGCTTTTTGTACAAAACCCTTCTGGTTATTTTAATTGGCTGTATCGTTTTCTGTTTCCTAGCTTAGTAGCTCTGTATTTAAGGAGCACCTCCCATTCTGCGAATCTGCTCCAATACAGGTAGTCCTCGATTTATGACCATAATTGAGCCCAAAATGTATGTTGCTAAGTGAGAAATTTCTGAATCGTTGCAGTTGTTAAATTAGTCAGACGGTTGTTCAGTGAATCCGTTTTCCCCATTGACTTTGCTTGTTAGAAGGTCGCAAAAAGTGATCACATGACCCCGGGACATTGCAACCGTCATAAATGTGAGTCAGTTTTCCAGCATCCGAATGTAAATCACGTGACCATGGGGATGCTGCTACGGTCATAAGTGTGAAAAATGGTCTTTTTTCAGTGCCGTTGTTAACTTTGGTCATTAAGCAAATTGTTGTAAGTCAAGGATTACCTGTATTTATATCAGCAGGAAAGATTCTTTTGAGGATGCTTCTACAGCCAAAAAACTGGCTCAGGCAGGATGAGGCCTATTCTGGAAGTTTCCAGGCTGCACATGCCCTTCCACAGGAGTTGTTCTTGGCCCCTACATTAGTAGAAAAATGGAAAGAAGACACAATATATTTCTTTTAGCAAATTAGATCAGGTAATATACAGGTAGTCTCAACTTACGACCACAATTGAGTCCCAAATTTATGTTGCTATGTGAGAAATTTGTCAAATGAGTTTTGCCCCATTTTACGATTTTTCTTGCCACATAAGAGCCTCGGTGGCGCAGTGGTTAGAGTGCAGTACTGCAGGCTACTTCTGCTGACTGCCAAATGACTGCAATTTGGCAGTTCAAATCTCACCAGGCTTAAGGTTGACTCAGCCTTCCATCCTTCTGAGGTGGGTAAAATGAGGACCCAGATTATTTGGGGGCCATATGCTGACTCTGTAAAACCGCTTAGAGAGGGCTGTAAAAGCACTCTGAAGCGGTATACATGTCTAAGTGCTATTGCTATTTGTTAAGTGAATCATTGCAGTTATTAAATTAGTAACACGGTTGTTAAGTGAATCTGGGTTCCCCATTGACTTTGCTTGTCAGAAGGTCACAAAAGGTGATCACATGACCCCGGGACTCTGCAACCGTCATATGAGTCAGTCATCAAACATGCGAATGTAAATCACATGACTATGGGGATGCTGCAACAGTCATAAGTGTGAAAAATGATCATAAGTCACTTTTTTCAGTACTGTAATAACTTTGGTCACTAAGCGAACTGTTGTAAGTCAAGGACTACCTTGTCACTGCATTGTTTTATTTACCAGCTGAGCTCTCATTTCTGGACTATCAGACTTTCCGTAGCTTGCCAAGAATCCTTATCAGTAAGCTAAACTGCGCATGTCTCTTCACCCACATTCCTTCTCACACTCTTTTCTTTCTTCTCTTGCCAAGAAGTCCGACTGCTGAGAAGTAGCCGGCACGAACTTTTTCAAAAATGTAACAATTAAATTTTAGATAGTTAGATGTTTTATTTTCTTTACAATAAATATGAGTTTTCTTAGAAGATATATCTTCGGGTTTGTTTTCTTAAAGTATGCTGGCAAGGAAAGGTCTCGATCCACCCCTCTTAATCAAGGTGCGATTATCCCAAAGGCAGAATGGGATTAATCAGCGCCTTGACATACCTGTAATTGCTTTAAACTTGTATTTTTATTTTAAATATTGTCAATTGCTTTCTCTTTATAAAAACACAACAATGGCCTATTAATCCAGTAAAGGAAGAAAATAGTTGTAATTAACCTATAAACTTCTAAATTCTCAGAGTTTGTCTGTTTGTAACCTTCAATTAGGGGAAGTTAAACGTTAGAGGACAACAGTTTTTGAACCGACGTAACTCAAATGGGCTAACTTAAAGAATGCATCCAAAACCTGGGATTCATTATTCCCATGGGATTGAAATTTGGTGAAGTTGTGGCTGCTTCAGCACCACTGGGCCTTCTGACTACATTTCCCAGAAACCCATAGCTTGTGTGGTGCAAGGCAGGGATGTCGTATCCCTGCCCACTTTTCCACTACTCTCTGGTCTCTGCATCTAATTGGCTGGTGACAATGCCCAACCGACAAATGGCGATTGGCTATTTATGAATCAAGGCTGAAATCTCTTAATGGAGTTGGGGAACAAGAGAGTGACTTGGAAGTCTGCTGACAAGGTATGGCTGGCTGGAGGGCATTGGTGTCGATGGGTGAGCCCTCTTCCTAGAAGGAAGGAGCCCTTGGGTACATACCAGGATGGAGAATGGGGGTGCAATTTTCCTTGGGGTTAATAGCTCCCTTTATTTCCCCTGCCCCCCCCCCAGCAAAGTGGCAAGCAGTTCCGCAAGTGAATCAAGCAGGAGTGATTTCTGGAACCCAGGAGAGAGAACACCATCCTTATCTCTAGGACCGTGATGGCACGTGGAACCATGTCGCCTGGCACGCCAGCTCAGCTCCGGTGCGCATGCGTCAGATTCTCTGGAGGCTGGGGACAGCAAAAAAGTCACTTCCTGTCCAACCAGAAGTTGGGAAACGGGCTGAGGGGGTGGGGAAGGCTGTTTTTGCCCTCCCCAGATGCATAGAGAGGATCTGGAGCCAGGTGAGAGAAAAAAAACGGGCCTATCGGGCCATCGTGTGCTAGGGGGAAGGGGGGGGTCGTATACATGGGGCGAGGTGCATAGAATTATGGGTGTGGGCACATGTGCACGCGAATCTCCCCCGCCACCCCCTTCCTGGCACGTGATGGCAAAAAGGTTAGCCATCACTGCTCTAGGCGATGCTGTTCCAAAGGGCAAAGACTGGGACAGAGAAGCACATTTCATTGGTCCCATAAAACAACAAAATTCAAAATAGTGGATAGAATTCAAAATTGCAATGTATAGAATTAAGACTAGGCTGCCCTGAAGATCATGCCTTACTTAGTTAAACAAATATTTGTTCAGGCAAAAGCCACCTCTACATTCATTCTGAATTAATACTGAACTATGGTAAAGCTTGACCCTTGACACAAGTGACACTCCACGGATGCGACATTTGTCAACCCTGAAGCAAACCTGGCTGAGGCTATCTTTGCGGCTCCAGGGTTGCCACAAGACAGGGACGTAGGGAAATAGCTACCTGGGGGGTTGTAATCAAAACAAAAAGCTTTCCTGTGGGAACCAAGGACATTTCAACAGGTGGCTGGGAAGAGGAGGAGTGGAGTAACCAAGCAACCAGCCAGCACCTCTATTGGACAAAGTGACTCATGACTTGGGGGACACAGGAAACGTTCACTTTTTGATTAGGTGAAAACCGTGGGAACTTTCAGAGTCTGTTTTCACCAGTTGTGCCAATATGATGTATCCAATAAAATTGTTCTTTGAGGAATCTACCTGCCTCGGAGTTCTGCTTTCAATGGGTGCGTTACTTGAAATGTTGACAACATGGCCTATACCAGCGATGGCTAACCTTTTTGCTGTCGCGTGCCAAAAAGGGGGGAGCACGCACATGTGCCCACACCCATAATTCAATACCCCCCAGCACCCCTGCCCCCCCATCCATGCACGTGCAACCCCCCCTGCATGCACGGGCGACCTCCCCCTCGCTCCCCCTGCTTTTGGCACGCGGCGGCAAAAAGGTTACTGGTGGGCCCAGTAGGCCCGTTTTTCGCCCTCCTCAGGCTCCAGAGGCTTTCTTGGAGCCTGGGGAGGGCAAAAACGGCCTTCCCCATCCCTCCAGAGGCCGGAAACGGCCCGTTTCCTGACTTCTGGTGGGACCGTAAGGCCCGAAAATCAGCTGGCCGGTGCGCACATGCATGCTGGAGCTGAGCTAGGGCAATGTTCGCGTGCCCACAGATATGGCTCCGTGTGCCACCTGTGGCATGCATGCCATAGGTTTGCCATCATGGGCCTATACCATTGATTTTGCTTCTTGAAGCCAGCTGTGAAGCACATAAATGTCAATAAGGTGACTGCAGGGACACTGCAACAGTCTTAAGTGGGAGGACCACCTGTAAAAAAATTCTTTTGTTGCCACATAGCTTTGAATGCTATGTGAACAGGGCAGTCAGTAAGCAAGGACTTTCTATAGTAAATTTTCAACCGCAGGATCACAAAGCTGTATCAATCTAGCCACAACTGGGTCACCATCATTTGTTGTTATTTGGGGGAGTGGGGCAGGATGTGAAGAGGCCAATTTCAAAGTAAGCCCCTAGTACATAGTCCTAGCCATCTCAAAATCAGTGGCCTGAATAGCAATAGCACTTATATACCGTATCACAGTGCTTTATAGCCCTCTCTAAGTGATTTATAGAGTCCGCATCAGAGGTGGTATTCAGCCAGTTCACAATGGTTTGGGCGAACCGGTAGGGGAAATTTGACCTGGTTCGCCAAACCGGTAACGACCTCTGGATGGTCTCTCCCCCACCCGCCCAGTCGCCACTCGCCCTGCCTGCCTGCCCACTCACTCAGCCTGCCTGCCCATTCGCTCGCCCTCCCCACCCCCGCCCTATATATGTTGCCTTTGCATCGCCACGCAGTCCAGCTAGTCGCCTCGCCAGTCGCCTTGCCGTGCCCAGCTCAGCTCACCAAAGGTAAGCAATGCGTGCCGACTGCTTGCCCTTCGCCTTGGTCAGGGGCCGGGGCCCAGGGACATGCCATTCCCCGAGGCCCCGAAGCCACCTCCCACCTCAGCTGGGTCAGGGAATGCACCATCCCCCAGCTCCGACATTGCCCCAGAGCCGCTGCCCATTAGCCATCTGCCTCAACTGGGTCAGGGAATGCACCATTCCTGGGCTCTGGCCTTGCCCTGGAGCCTCCACCTGCTCATTGCCCGCTCTCCCTTAAGGACGACACGTCCTGTTTCCCCTCCTTCAGAAGCCCCGGCCCTTAATCTCCCTGCTTCCTCCCTCACAACAGCCACTTTTTTCGTCCTGCGGCCACCACCGTACCTTCCTCCCACGGCTGAGGGACTCCAGACACACTAAAAATAAGACTTGCCCAGGCAAGTCCCTCTGGTGCAGCGACAGCAAGCAATGGGGTGCATGTGCACAGCTGGTGCATAGAACAGGGAGGTGGCAGGGCATTCGAGAAGCGGAGTGGAGCCGGAGGTCAGTAATTTTCGCTGTAAGAAGTCTGCAGCCACCATGTCTGTTTTTTTGATGTGGCTGGACTCCAGCTGCACCGAAAAAAAGATGTGGTGGCTTCAGACATCTCGCGACAAGGGGGGCAAGATACAGGCTGGCGGGGAGCCTAGCGGCGATGGCTCAGCCCTGGCTTGCCTTCCCTGGCAGCCAGCTGCCGGAGGAAGGTAAGGTCGCAGCCACGGGCCGAGGAAAGAGGTGGTCGTGGGGGAGCAAGCAGGGAGATTAAGGGCCTGGGCCTCTGAAGGAGGGAAACGGGGCAACACATCACGCTTAAGGGAGAATGGGTGGAGAGCAGGTCGAGGCTCCGGGGCCTTGGGGAATGGGTGATGTTAAGGAAAAATAAAGTATTAATTCAATTTTTTTCCCTACCGGGTTCTGTGGGTATGGCTTGGTGGTGGGGTCATGTGACTGAGTGGGCATGGCCAACTAGATGTCACTCACAGCAAGGTGCTGCCCCTCAGTCACATGACCCACCCACCAAGCAATGCCCACAGAACCGGTAGGAAAAAAAAATTGAATACCACCACTATTCAGCCTATTGCCCCCAACAAACTGGGTCCTCATTTTACCCACCTCTGTCTGGGAAATCCTCAATACAGTGACCTTAAATTGCTTGTTTTCCCTGCTACAAAGGAAGCCAGAGTAAGCAACTGCTGCTGAATTTCCATCCATTACGGGCAGTCCTCGATTTATGACCACAACGGAGCCCAAAATTTCTGTTGTTAAGTGAGACATTTCTCTGCAGTTGTTAAATTGGTAACAGGGTTGTTAAGTGAATCTGGTTTCCCCATTGACTTTGCTTGTCAGATGGTCACAAAACGTGTTCACATGACCTCGGGGCATTGCAACCATTGCAAAAAAAAAATTTTTTTTTTCTCCATTTTTGGAATTGTGATTATTTTAAACTGTAAATGTGAAGAGGCCCAAGGTCACCAAACTGCCTTTGTGCCTAAGGCAGAATTTATGGTCTTCCAGTTTCTGGCCTGGTGCCTTAATCATGACACCAGGCTGGCTCTCATATACAAACAAACACACACACACAAACAGACACAAACACACAGAAAGAGAACGTTTGTTTTTTATTATCTATGGAGATTCTCAGTCATCCAGGTGATGGTTGTCCCAAATGTGCTTTTTTCAAGAGGCAACTGGACTGTCAACTCACAAAGCATCCCTGGCCTGCTCTCTAGTTGCCATAGGTCAGTGGGGATGGGAAACTGGCGAAACTGCACAGCAGCAAAAAAAACAGATGCACATTCCATGCTTATCTCTCTCAAGGCTGTATCCCAGGGATACCTGCAGCAGTCGAAGGGGAGTGACCTCTACAACCCTTGAAATGGCTCCGTTGTTGAATGTGATTGAAGACACACGGGGGGGGGGGGGGAAACAGGGTCATAATTGGAGCATAAATTACGTAGGGTCAGAGCTGGCTTCATTTGGGAACCTGCCAACATGAACCTCCTAATAAATACCTGGATTTCTTTTCCAGCTTGGCTCAAGACTCATGATTTAATTAGGGCATTCGTCGGAACCCTGACGTGGACTTTCTGTTTTTTCTTTGAAAAATTTCGCTTCTCATCCAAGAAGCTTCTTCAGCTCTGACTGGATGGTGGGGAATGGAAGGATTTATACTCCTTGCAGACAGCTGGTCATTTGTATTCTTTTTAGAGAGTCGTTGAGGCCACTTGGAGGTTTATCTGTGTCCTCAGGGTCACGTGGGTGGTGCAAATGGATGTGGAGCAGTGGTGGGTTGCCCCCAGTTCGGACCAAATTTTCCTGACAGTGAGAACAATGAATCAGTGACTTACAGCAACAGAATACATTAGTAGAAAAATGGAAAAAAGACACAATATATTTATGTTAGTAAACTTAGATGAGGCAATATACAGGTAGTCCTCGATTTATGACCACAATTGAGCCCCAAAGTTCTGCTGCTAAGCAAGACAGTTCTTAAGTGAGTTTTGCCTCATTTTATGACCTTTCTTGCCCACTATTAAGTGAATCATTGCAGTTGTTAAGTTAGTAACACAATTGTTAAGTGAATCTGGCTTCCCCATTGATTTTATTTATTTATTTATTTATTGGTTCGATTTATATGCCACCCTTCTCCGGAGACTCAGGGCGGCTTACAATGCGTTAAGCAATAGCCTTCAAACTTTTGTATATACCTGCTTAGTAGGGCTTTCAGGCCCCCCCTAAGCGGTGTTCTTTTTTATACAAAGTCAGCTTATTGCCCCCACAATCCAGGTCCTCATTTTACCTACCTCGGAAGGATGGAAGGCTGAGTCAACCTTGAGCCTGGTGAGATTTTAACTCGCAGTAATTGCAGGCTGCTGGCAGCTAAGTGCTACTTAACAGCACTTTAGTCTGCTGCACCACCAAGGCTCCTTGATTTTGCTTGTTAGAAGGTCGCAAAAGGAGATCACTTGACCCCGGGGCACTGCAACTGTCATAAATTTGAGTCAGTTGCCAAGCATCCTAATTTTGATCACGTGACCATGGGGATGCTGCAACAATCATAAGTGTGAAAACAAATCATAAAAATTGTCACTAAATGAACTATGGTAAGTCAATTTATAACACTAAGCCAAGGATGTCGTATACAATATATCTAATACTCCTGGCCTCCTATTTTCCCCACAACAGCCCTGTGGTGTAGGTTCATTTGAGAGATAGTGATTGGCCCAAAGACACTCAGTCGGCATTCATTTATTACTCCTTTTTTCCATTTTATCTGCCTTGTTTAACTTCTTGTAGCCTTACTGAATTTTGATCATAATACATTTGATTGATTTCTTGATCCTTTTCAAGCAAGAGGAAGATTGGAATCCGGTGGGGAAATGTTCAGGTAAAATATGGAAATTAGCCACTTCCTAAGCAAATAAACACCTTCCTCTCGTACACTCATGTTTGCATACAGAGGAAGCCCAGAAATCTCCACATCCAGTCAAATAAGGTCGCGTACGAGGTCCAGCCCATTGAACTTTTCACCCTCTGTGTTTTCTAGCAATGCAGCCGCTTCCAGGAAAGGGTGTGATTTCAATTCCTCCGCTGCTGTGAGGAGAACTTTCTCCTCATTTGAATATTTGCAGCTTTTCTGTCTCCAAGCAGAACCTGGGAACTTGGAGCTAAGGGAGTTGACAAAACAGATAGTCCTCAACTTACGACCACAACGGAGACCAAAATTTCCACTGCTACGCAAGGCAGTTGCTAAGGGAGTTGTGCCTCGTTTTATGACCGTTTTTTGCCACAGTTTTTAAATGAATCACTGTAGTTGTTCAGCAAATCATGCAGTTGTTAAGCAAATCCTGGGTTTGCTTTTCGAAAGCCAGCTGGGAAGGTCACAAATTGGGATCTCATAATCCCGGGATACTGCAACTGTCACAAATACATGCCGGTTTGCCAAGCACCCAAATTTTGATCGCATGATCTGCAATATGAGTACATATTGTATGTAAATACAGGTAGTCCTTGACTTACGACCACAATTGAGCCCCAAATTTCTGTTGCTAAGTGAGACGGTTCTTAAGTAAATCTTGCACCTTTTTACTACTTTTTTTTGCCACAGTTGTTAAGCGAATCACTGCAGTTATTACAGTAAGTTAGGAATACGGTTGTAAAGTAAACCTGGCTTCTCCATTGACTTTGCTTGTTAGAAGGTCGCAAAAGGGGATGACTTGACCCCAGGACAGTGCAACCGTATCTATCAATTACATGGCGTACCACAACGAATAATTTCTGACGGGGGGGGTCTGTGTGTCCTAATTTACTTCTAAATTTGGACCTTCTAGGTACCGAACAAGGACTAGGTTCCAGTCATCATCCTCAGACAAATGGCAGAAACGAACGTAAGAACTCAGTTCTGAAACAATACCTTAGATCAGGGGTGTCAAACTTGCATCATCACGTGACGTGTTGTGACTTTCCCCCCCTTCATTAAACCGGGGGTGGGCCTGGCTAGATAGATACAGATTAACAGAGTTGGAAGGGACCTTGTAGGTCATGTAGTCCAACCCCTTGCCCAGCAGACCCTACACCATTTTTGACAGATGTCAGTCCAGTCTCTTCTTGAAAGCTTCCAGTGATGAAGCTCCCATGACTTCTGAAGGCAACCTGGGTATCCGGCTTGCAACCATTGTAAATATGAGTCCGTGGCCAAGGATCTGAATTTTGATCACAAGACCACGGAGATGCTGCAACCGTCATCAGTCACTTTTTTCAGTGGCAATTGTAACTTTAAACAATCGCTCAGTGAATGCTTCTAATTCGAGAAATACCTGTAACTACAATGTTGTCATCCATCTGATCGAGGAACTCCTCAGAAATTAAAGTGGACCAGTTCACTGATTGTGGATTATATTCAGGGGTGAAATCCAGCAGGTTCTGACAGGTTCTGGAGAACCGGTAGCAGAAATTTTGAGCAGTTCAGAGAACCGGCAAATATCATCTCTGGCTGGCCCCAGAGTGGGGTGGGAATGGAGATTTTGCAATATCCTTCCCCCAGGAGTGGGGAAGGAATGGGGATTTTGCAATATCCTTCCCCTGCCACACCCACCAAGCCACAACACGGCCACCAATCCACGCCCACAGAACCGGTAGTAAAAAAAATTTGGATTTCACCACTGATTCTATTTATGTGCACTGATACATCATTGAACATTTCACGTCAAGTATTCGTATTGTTTTATAAAGCCTTTCTTAGTAAGGCCACACCTGGAATGCTGCATCCAGTTTTGGTCACCACATTACAAAAAAGAATTTGAGACGTTGGAAAAAGTGCAAAGAAGAGCAACTAAGTTGGTTAAAGGCCTGGAGACAAAAACAGATGAAGAACGGTTGCAGGAACTGAGGAACTGGATATGGCTAGTCTAGAAAAAGGAAGGAGTAGGGGTGACATGATAGCAGAATTCCAGTATTTGAGAGGCTGCCACAAAAAGTACGGGGTCAAATTATTTTCCAAAGCACCTGAAGGCAGGACAAGAAACAATGGATGGAATCTAATCAAGGAGAGAAGCAACCTGGAATTGAGCAGAAACTTCCTAATAGGACAATTAACCAGTGGAACAGCTTTGCCTTCAGAAGTTGTGGGAGCTTCATCACTGGAGGTTTTTAAGAAGAGACTGGACAGTCACTTGTCTGAAATGGTATAGGATCTCCTGCTTGAGCAGGGGGCTGGACTAGAAGACCTCCAAGGTCCCTTCCAGCTCTATTCTGATTCTGATTTCCCCTATGGGTCCACAAGCGAATGCTACTCACTTAGCAAATTTCTCACTCAACCACATAAATTTTGGGCTCAATTGTGATTGCAAGTTGAGGACTACCTGTATTATGTAAAAAGTAAAAAGTTGAGGTTTCATGTTATTATTTTATTCTACTGCACCAAAGGAAGTCGGAAGTCAACACCTTTTTTTTTTCTTTCCCCTTTTTCCCATACTTTCCCCACCCTTTTCCCTCCCCTATCTTTCCTACTATTTTCTTTTGTATTTCTTTCTCTTGGAGTATTAATACATACATAAATAAAAACTTTGGTTAAAAGAACAAGTACCATGTTGCCCCAAAAATAAGACCCTGTTTTATATTTTTTTTGAACCCTGAAATAAGAGCTTGGCCTTATTTTCAGGGAGGTCTTATTATTTTGGGGCTCATGGAGGAAACCAGAGGAAATGGTGGGGACCGACTGTGCATGCGTTTAAATATTTTCATGGAGGGCTTATTTTCAGGGGGCGGCTTATTTTAGTGTATGCACTCAAAAGCCCGATTGGGCTTATTATCAGGGGAAACAGGGTAATGTGCAGATGATCTAAGGAGGCCACTGAAGTTAACTGCAAACAAAGATTAAGCAATATCTATATGCAAACACACACAAACACGCGCCTTGGCATCAATTACACTAACAGTTTAAAAAAGCAATTTCTGTGTGTAAATATAGTTAGGATATTCCTAGCTGTGGGAGTAGCCAATTCTGAGATAAAAATAAAGCTTTCTCTTTCCTTCTCTTTTCTGCTATTAACATAACGTTTTAAATTGGGGTATTTTAAATTTCGGGGATTTTAATTGGAGCCTAATTATTTAATGATTTTAAATTTTAACTGTTGTTTTGTTTCTGTGTTTTTAAATAGGCTGTACACCGCCCTGAGTCCTTCGGGAGAAGGGCGGTATAGAAATAAAATTATTATTATTATTATTATTATTTCCTTCCTTCCTTCCTTCCTTCCTTCCTTCCTTCCTTCCTTCCTTCCTTCCTTCCTTCCCTCCGTCCTCTTTCTTTCTTTTTTTCTCTTTCCTTCTTTCTTTCTTTTCTCTTTCTATTTTCTTTTCTCTTTCTGTTTTCTTCTACCTTCCCTCCCTCCCCCAAACTCTTTCCTTTAGCCACTCATCCCAACAAACAACTCTGGGTGTCTCACAATTAAAAAATATATAATAGAATTAAAATCTTTAAAACATTTTAAAACAATAAAAATAGTTAAAAACCATTAAAACAACGCAAAACATCAAAGCACTGTTATGTTCTGCCTTTTCTCCTACCCTCTCAAGTTGGTTTTGAAACTCAAATCTGCTTTAGAACTTTACCCATCCTATTGTGTATCATCTGCAAATTTATGCAGCATACACAATTCCCCCCCACAAATCATTATTTAAAAAATAAAGGTAGGAGACCCAGGACTGAGTCTAGTAGCATCCTTCCTAATCCCTCTTTCCAATTTGATGTGGGGGGGGGGGGAATTGCCAATCACTTAGCTAAACTGGAGCAGGAAAAAGTGCAGGAAACTGACTTGGTCCTTGGCAGAAATGGATGTGAAAGAGGAGAGGGAGAGGGAGAAGGAGAGAGAGAGAGAGAGAGGGAGGGAGGGAGGGAGGGAGGGAGGGAGAGAGAGAGAGAGAGAGAGAGAGAGAGAGAGAGAGAGAGAGAGAAACAAACAAACAAACAAACAAAGAAAGAAAGAAGGAAGGAAGGAAGGAAAGAAAAAGAAAGAAAGAAAGAAAGAAGAAGGAAGGAAGGAAAGAAAAAGAAAGAAAGAAAAAGAAAGAAAGAAAGAAAGAAGGAAGGAAGGAAGGAAGGAAAGAAGGAAGGAAAGAAGGAAGGAAGGAAGGAAGGAAAGAAAGAAACTCTCCATTTGGAGCCCTAGATGTATTTATAAATCCAGAAACTGTTTTGATTTGAAAGAAAGAGAAAGAAAGAAAGAAAGAAAAGAAAAACCCTGAAATGACTCCCCATTTGGAGGTCCAGAGACATATTTATAAAACCAGAAACTGTTTTGCTATGCAATGCTCCATTTTGAGTTTCCATAAATGTAAATGTAAATGCAAAGTTTCCAGAAATGGCCTCGGGGGATAACCAGGGTTCGGTTAGGGTTCTGGGTAGAAAAGCTGCTTTTAACTACCCGGGCTGATCTCCGAAAACGCTTGATTTACAGGAATCGCTGCAAAGCAGAAATTGAAAGTAACAAGGCCTGCATTAAAAAGGACTCGCGGCTGCCTGAACTCCACAAGCATCGCAGATACTCGCAAGAGCGAATAGCCGATTTCGACTCCCGTCCAGTGTGAACTTCAAAACGTTGCCGACGTGAGTCTCTCTTTTGGGGTGGGGTGGGTGAGGCGGGGGGAATGTTTTTTATGATGGTGCTCACGGCTTCTTTTACGAACAGATGAGCGTCCAGAGGGTTGTGTCCTTAAGGGCAGGGGTCTCCAACCTTGCCAACTTTAAGACTTGTGGACTCCAACTCCCCAAATTCCTCAGCCAGCTTTGCTGGGAGTTGGAGTCCACAAGTCTTAAAGTTGACAAGGTTGGAGACCCCCTGCTTAAGGGAGCATAAAACTTCCCCCTCATGAGGCGGAAAATGCAGAATATCGCGGGGCAAAGCCAAGAGATGGGCTGATTTTCTGGTTATGGACGGCGCACTCAATGAAAGCCCCGTGAGGGGGATGGAGACAGATTGTGTAGTGAAAGAGGGGGGCGTCCTCACATGAAATGGGGGGCGGGGGGAGACCCAGGAAGCCAGGATTCAGCCAAAAGCTGAAAATTACATGTCACTGTGCTTGCTTCACAAGGTGATGTCAAAATTGATATTTTCAGCAGTAGTTCAAAACTAGCTGAAAAGGGTCATTGCTGAGCTCAGAGCAAGGAAGCTGAGAAAACAGTCTGTGTGTGTTCAGGGTTTGGGAGTCAGATTGTGGCGAGAATGTAGTTTTAAGCTTGCTTCTCTTCACCTTCCCTGAATTCACAAAACAAGGTGGCTTTTCTCCCCCTTAAATCTCACCTGTGGATGAAATCTATCAGTAGTTGTACTTTAACTTTTAACAGATTCTTGGGTGTCAGAGGAATCTCTTGAATCTTGAATCAACATCAGAATCTTGAATCAACATTTATTTATTTATTTTATTTTATTTTATTTTATTTACATACCGCCTTTCTCCATCAGAAAGGAGTGGAAGAGAAATCCAAAGAAACAAGATAGTTCCTTTGCTTATCTCCTTTATGCATTCAGTTAATACTTAACTATTTATTTATTCAAGGTATAATAAGCCAAGTTTCTCCTGGGGGTGGGAGGAGGAACTTACATTGAAAGAAGTGAATGTGTTTCCAATTAATATACTGGAAAGTTTGAAGCCCAGGTGAGCCAAGGTGGCGCAGTGGTTAGAGTGCAGTACTGCAGCTACTTCAGCTGACTGCTAGTTCAGCAGATCAGCGGATCAAATCTCACCGGCTCAAGGTTGACTCAGCCTTCCATCCTTCCGAGGTGGGTAAAATGAGGACCCAGATTGTTGGGGGCAATATGCTATTTAGTATACTGTCTTTGGTGTAAGCCGCCCAGAGTCCTCGGAGAGTGGGCGGCATAGAAATATGACTAATAAAAAAAAGAATAATAAAACAATAATGAATTTGTCTGTGAAAATATTTGGATACACGGCAGTGATGGGATTCAAAATTCTGTGGAGGTGGCTTGGTGGGCGTGGCAGGGGAAGGATACTGTAAAATCTCCATTCCCTCCCCACTCCAGGGGAAGGTTACTACAAAATCCCCATTTCCTCCCGATCAACTGGGACTCAGGAGGCAGAATATAGATGGGGGCGGGGCCAGTCAGAGGTAATATTTACCGGTTCTCCAAACTACTCAAAATTTCCGCTACCGGTTCTCCAAAACTGGTCAGAACCTGCTGAATACCACCTCTGATACACAGATAGTTCTCAGCTTACAATCACAATTGAGCCCAACATTTCCATTGCTAAGTAAGACAGTTATTAAGTGAGGTTTGCCCCATTTTACGATCTTTCTTGCCATGGTTGTTAAATGAATCATTGCAGTCGTTATCTGCAATGTTGTTAACACTGTTGTTAAGTGAATCTGGCTTCCCCATTGATTTCGCTTGTCAGAATTTTGATCACCTGTGCCCAGGGAGTGTGGGGATGCTGCAATGGTTATAAGTGTGAAAAAACGGTCATATGTCACTTTTTTCAGTGTTGTTGTAAGTCTGAATGGTCCCTAAATGAATGGTTGTAACTTGAGGATTATCTGTGTTGTGGTTTTACTGTGGCACTAAAGATTAACATTTATTCTTTGAAGAATGAATATATCTGAGACTTCAAACTTTGGTTAAACAGAATTGGTCAACTCTTAATCTTTGAATAGATTATGTATTGCCAAATCAGATAACAGGTCTCCATACAATCTTGGTTTCATTTGTTCAAACATTGACTCTAATGATTTGAATAACTACAGTTTCACTGGTTTTGGCATACTAGGCAAGTAGAAAATATTACTTGTATATTGGCCTGCATTTTTTTCTTTATAGTTTCTTTTTTTTTTTTCTTTTAGCTTTACTGTTTAGTTTTTTTTAATCATATCGCTGTTTTCAGTTATTTAGATTGAAGTATAACAATACAGTATTCAAATAGTGGTAAAACAACGTGTAATAAACAATATTTAATTAATGTTTATTAAATTAATATTTGATTAAAAAATTTTCTCTCCAGATGTGTTGGATATTAATTCTGTAAATTTCTAGTGAATGTGGCCATTGGGTTGACTTTGGAGCTATAATCCAACATTTCTGAGAGAAGCAAGCTAGGAACATGTGAAACAAAGGTTCAGAAGTGAATTTCTAAATCTAATTCATGAAAATGTAGCAAGTCAGGCCAATTTTGCATTGTAGGAGATAAGCAGGCTGAGCCTGAGGGAGGGGCCAAGCATGTCATCAGCCTCGAATCCCAAGTCCCTTCGTACCCACAAGAGATCTAAGTCCAGCCATTCTTGAATTCCATTGATCTTTATCATCAATTTGCCTTAGCGGTTGGTAATTCAAATTCTTGTGGAGAGTGTTAGCATGCAATAAAGTTGTAAACTTTCAACCGCCTCAGCTCCTGATTTCCTGTGCTTGACATGCATATTTCTGAAAAGGAAATTGGTGTCAGTAAAAAAAAAAGTTATGAGTGTGTTCAGAGGTGGGTTCTAAATTTTTTTACTACCGGTTCTGTGGGCCTGGCTTATTTTGTGGGTGTGGCTTGGTGGTCATGTGACAATTCTTTAGGATTTAGCAGAGGTCTACCAGGCTTTTAACCGCTTGCAGAGCTGTACCGGTCTACCCATTTGTTTTTGGAGGCACCGGTCTACTCATTTGTTTTTGCATGCACTGGTCTACCCATTTATTTTTGCAGGCACCGGTCTACTCATTTGTTTTTGCAGGCACTGGTCTACCCATTTATTTTTGCAGGCACCGGTCTACTCATCTGTTTTCTTTTAACACTGATCAGCTGTAGGGCGGCCCTTTGAAGCCCCACAGCAAGAGTTTAAACAGGATTTTTCCCTCTAGCCATCAGCTGGGACTCAGGAGGCAGCAATAGATTGGGGGTGGGGCCAAATAAAAGGTAAGAATAATGCAGGGGGGGCAGGGGGCAGAATCGGTTCGGTGACGTCATATCATCACTGCTACCAGCTCGGCGGAACCGGACCAAACCGGGAGGAACCCACCACTGAGTGTGTTATCCTGGATGTGGCAAAGTCTTCTAAAAACTCTAAGGTCCCTGGGATCTTTTCCAACCCAGGTATTCCAGAGACTACAATTTTCAACCGTTCAACCTTTCCTCTTTTTTTTTTTGTTTTATCTAGGCTGAAATGGCTGTCCAGCCCAAAAGCGCACTTGCTACCCAAGCCATAATGAACATCAGCAAAGCAGAGGAAGTCCGAAAAGAGACAGAACTGATGATGAAGCCCCACGCGAACTGGGAGGAGTATCTGATGCCTGGGCCCATCTCCATCGCCATCTTAGGGGAGCTGGCTTGCATTGCTGCAGGACAAGGAGACTTTGCCATCAATCTTGCCCCACCCCAGGGAGGCTACAAATATATGAGGTATCCGGACTCTTTCCAAGCTTCCCTAATGCAGGTCAGCAACAGTGGTTGGCATGCCTTCAGCATCGCCCACAAGAATATGGATGGCATCCGGCTCCTTTCTATGAGCGTCCCTGAGCAAATCAAGATGGTCATCAAGACCTTATTCCAGGATGACCTTACCTTGATAGATGCCTTGCTCCCTGGACAACTATCCAGCCTGAAATCGATTGCAAACGAATGTTCCTCTTTAGCTAAGGCAGTTGACAATAAGTTCAATGACGTCATCTGTCTGATTGGGGAAGTCCTGGAAGTGTGTACAAGTTCCAAATCGCAGTACGAACAAGGGTTGACAGAAACCAAGCGCGCCTTGGAAGACCTGAAACTAAGGAAGGCAGCAGCTGAAGACGCCCAGGGGAAAGCAGAGGACTATTACAAAGAAATAAAGAACAGAGTGACCGAAACGTTTGATGATTACAGAAAAGCGATCGATAGCATTCCTACTGGCTGGAATGCTGTCATTCTGGAATTCACTTCGACTATACGAGAAACCTTGACGTTGCCAATTGCCCATCTGACATCCTTTCTCAGCTTTAAGGAAAATACGTTGCCTATTCCAATCCACAGCAGAAGTGAGGAAGGTTGTGAAAGTGAGAATGACTTTATAGCCATGAACAACATCTCTGCCCTGTCAGCTCAAATGCTGAAATTGGTGGACGTCCTTCAAACCATGGTGGATGATGAAGGTAATATTGACATGGATCTCCTCTACAATAAAAAACACAATGAAATCACAACCGTATGGACCAAAAAGAGATCTCAGCAACTGTTAGCAAAAATAAAAAAAGAAGGAAAGTGCAGCATGAAAAATTTGGCAGTGAAAATATGTAATTATATAATAGATATTTCCAATATATTAATTGAAGCAGTAGCGTCAGGGGAAGTAAACAAGAAAAAACTGATAAAGAAAATGGGCGTTCTCTCAGATGATATTGTTGTTTTCGATAGCAGAAGCAAGTCCTGTAACCGCACGTCCCCTTTTAGTCCCTTGGCGCCAAATATGGCCAAATCCCAGAAAAACATTCAAGAGGAGTCGACGTCAGCGGTGAAAAACAGCGTTTTGAAAATAGAGCAAACGAAAGAAATACTGAAGATAAGTCAAGAAGAATACCAAAAAAGTTTTGACAACTTAAAGCAGCAAAATAAGGATTTGCTGGATGTGCTCAGTGAAATGAGGAAGTGTGAAACAAAGGAGATTGATTTTGAAAAAGCCAAACAGATGCTGATCAAAGGCCTGGATGCCATGGGAAGAGTGAAGGAGCAGTGGGAGAAAATGGTGCGTTTCTTCCAGATGATCTCCAACCTCATTGATTCCTGTCTCAATAAACGCCTAACAGAATTTGTGAAATCAGCTGAAGATCTTCCCAAAATTCCGAATTACTCCCACAAAGACTTTGTCATAGATATGATCTATAAACAGGCCTTCAATGCATCCAACATTGCTCACTTGGTGCACATGATATCTGAGACCTACACTGAGGTGTCTTCAAAATACTTGATGGATAAAGTGGGCAGCCTGAGTAGGCTTATTTCCATGGACCCTTCCGATCCCCAATTCCGAATGGAGCGTATGAAACTAGCAGATGGCTGTGACAGTGCCCGACAAGCCATAGAGAACTTGGTCATTAAGCAAAAGAAAGAATTCGAATATAATATCCATGCCAGAGTGACAAAAATCAATTCTGAGCTGAAGGCTGTCTTGCCGGAAGTGCCCGAAGCAGAGAGAAAAGCTATTGAACATAATGTGCACAAAGGGATGAGGGAAATCACCCAGGATGAAGCCGATCAATTTATGTAGACTTGTCTTTCAACCCTTGAGGGAAATGGAGGCTGTCTGGGCTCTTCTCTATTATTGTATTTCCCTCAGAGTAATAGAATGTAAATTGGGCCATTCGGTCATCTTGTATTTGGTAAAACTAGAAAAGAAACAGCTAGAGATATTGTTGTTCAGGAACCTTTCAAAAAATAATCTTGGCCAACCATTTCTGAGGTGGGGGCTCATGTTAGCTTCTACTAAATACTTCTATTTTCATTTTTTCTTTATACACATTACCTCTTCTCTTATCTTCTTTCAATTTGTATGGACCGATACCTCTACCTCTGCCTGCTGATCTGCTAGCTGGTTGTCTATCCTACCATTCCTCTCTTTTTGGGCTATTTCTAATGGAGGAAAAGCTGAAGTGTATCTCGTGTGCTTCTCTTTTTCCATAATTTGTGTGTCTATGATAGAGAAAAGGGTTGGGATACGTACAGTAAGTAGCTTGAGATCTATATTAAAAAAACAATGTCCATTCATTCATTGCTATTAATTCTGTTGTCATTGCAGGTTTCCCTCATTTTTGAAGTGATGGTACAATCAAGTATGAATCTCTCTCTCTCTCTCTCTCTCTCACACACACACACACACACACACATCTATGTGCACACATTAATGGGGGAATGAATAGAATGCCTACATTTTTTTTCTGGGGTTGGCAATTTTAGGCCTGTATTTCTTTGGAGATGCTTATCGATTAACAGAATAACAGAGGGACCTTAGAGGTCTTCTAGTCCAATCCCCTGCTGGGTCCAACAGCCTGATCTATCATCTCTTACAGAGATGAGTGCTTGGATTACTATGCCCACTGAAATATAAGTGATAGGTCCTCAGTCTTCCTGGCTTCTTGAGTCTTTCTAGCATCTTTTCATATGATGCTGAGAATGCGAGAATGGTCAGATTCTAACAACCACTCCTAGTTTACTTTCTGCAAATAAACTTTAAGATAGCAAATATTAAGAACAAGGGATTTTTTTTTTACTTTTTAGAGAAGGGGATCTCTTTTCATCAAGGACCAAATGGTAAAAATGTACCTAACGAGGAAAAGAGTGCCAGCTTAGAGAGATAGTCTTCAAGTACTTTTAGATGATACGTTTCCAGGAAATCAAGAGAAAGAGGTTGACCAATCAGCCCGGATGAACAGAGTAATTAAATACTGAGTTTTGGGCTAAACCAGGGGTGTCAAACTCAAGGCCCGCGGGCTGGATGTAGCCCATGGGGTGCTTAAATCCAGCCCATAGGGCCGGGCTGAAAATATCAAAGGACCGACTCGTGGTGCCTCTGCTGGCCAAAACGGGCCGCGTGCGGCCTCCCTGTGGCCCGTTTTTGGCCTCCCCGGCCTCCAGCACCACTCTGCCATCTCCACATGGCCCATTTTTGGCCAGCAGAGTGTTGCTTGACGCCCTGGCAGGCCAAAAACGGGCCGTGTGGGGGCCTCAGGAGGCCTCAACGCAGCCCAATTTTAGCCGGCAGGGTGCTGCAGGAGGCCGTTCAGCCATTTTGGCTGGCTGGTGCTGCAGGAGGCATCCATCCTGTCTCCCCCACCCCACCCCGCTGGCCCGTGGAGGAGAACTACAATGCTGATCTGGCCCTCGAAGAAATCCAGTTTGACACCCCTGGGTTAAACAGTTCCAAATAATAATTTCTTTTATTTGGTTAATCGTACAAGTTTTAACTGCTAATACACTCTGTTTTTTTATATATATTGTTGTAATCTTAAATCAGCTAAATAAGATTTTTAACTTTTTGCCTTTCAGTTGTTACTTTTACATTTTAATATTTGTCTCTTTTATTTTATTGATTCGTTAAGAGTTTTTCTACCACGTATAAGAACTATGTTAATCATCTGAAGTTACTAAACATTATACTAAATAGCTATCCTAACGTTACTTGCTTTTATGCTAAAAATAGTCAATAAATGTCTATTCTCTAAAATTGCCCTGGGTTTCATATCTTGTTGACTTAACATACCATAACATGAGAGCTCAGAATACAGCAGAGTTTCTAAATGTCTATGGAGATTCTCAGTCATCCAGGTCATGGTTGTCCCAAAGGTGCTTTTTCAAGGGGCAACTGGACTTTCTTTGTTTTTCTTTGAAGACATTTCGCTGAAGAACTTCTTCGATGAGAAGCGAAACGTCTTCAAAGAAAAACAAAGAAAGTCCAGTTGCCCCTTGAAAAAGCACCTTTGGGACACAGTTGGGACAATGGTGTGAATATTACGGGCAGCCTACATTTCCACCATTCTGTTTACCAGATCTTGAAAACAAAAATATATGTGGGAAGGATACAGTGATAAGGATTTTTTCCTTGATGGGATGGAAACTAAAGTATGTTTGGTAAGGCATATTTTTAGTGGTAAAAGTTACAAAAAATAACAATGAATAGTGTGCAGAGTTCTCTAGTTCCAGGTAAGGCTCTCTCACCTGGCGCTTGGTAGGAGGCAGTGGCGATGGATGGAAAGTCAAAGTACCCTTGTGTCTTCGGTTTGGAAACAAAGTTGTTGTTTCTAAATAATGGTAATCCAACAGAAATCAATTTTCCAGCCTCGAATATGCAAGGGGAAATCAATCTCAGTCTTGCATGGATTGCACTCTGTACGTGTAGAAGACAGTCAAGGAAATCTTAAGGCAAAATTGAAGAATTGAAGTAGATGAACATACCTCAGGGAGTTGTAAAGTATGGTGTGTAAAAGTATTGCAAAAGTTCTGAAAACTTTCTATCTCACCAGGCTCAAGGTTGACTCAGCCTTCCATCCTTCCGAGGTAGGTGAAATGAGGACCCGGATTGTGGGGGCAATAAACTGACTTTGTATAAAAAAGAACACCGCTTGGGGGGGGCAAAAGCCCTACTAAGCAGGTATATACAAAAGTATGAAGGCTATTGCTTAATGCATTGTAAGCCGCCCTGAGTCTCCGGAGAAGGGAGGCATATAAATCGAACCAATAAATAAATAAATAAATAAATTTTCTGTGAAGCTTTGCACTCTCCATCTGTCAATCATCATCCCCCCCCCACTATTAAAATTGGGGAGGCGGTTGCTTGAGCTATAGGAAAACATGGAGCCGGTTTGGTCTAGTACAGTGATGGTTAACCTTTTTGCCATCGTGTGCCAAAAGCGGGGAGAGTGCAGGGGGGTCTTGCGCGCGTGTGCCCACACCCATAATTCAATGTCCCCCTGTGCCCTTCCCCCTGCGCATGCACGCGTGACCCCCCCCCACGCTCCCCCTGCTTTTGGCACGTGATGGCACGGTGGGCCTGGTAGGCCTGTTTTTCACCCTCCCCGGGCTCCAGAGGTTTTCTTGGAGCCTGGAGAGAGTGAAAACGGCCTGCCCCACCCCCGCCACGGAGGCCCTCCGGAGGCTGGAAACGGCTCATTTCCCGACTTCCAGTGGGCCCAGAAGGCCCGAAAATCAGCTGGCTGGCACACACATGCATGCTGGAGCTAAGCTAGTGCAACGCTCACATGCCCACAGATATGGCTTCACATGCCACCTGTGGCACGCGTGCCATAGGTTCGCCATCACGGGTCTAGTAGTTAAGGCACTAGGCTAGAAAGCAAGAGAGTATGAGTTCTAGTCCCACCTTCAGCATGAATGCCGGCGGAGCGATTTGGGGCCAATCACCAGGTGATTGTGAGTTCTAGTCCTGCCTCAGGACTGAAAGCCAGCTGAGTGACTTTAGGCCAATTACCAGGAGACTCTGAGTTTTAGTCCTGCCTTCTCCATGAAAGCCAGCTGGGTGGCCTTGGCCAATCACTCTCATTCAACCCAACCCACCTGGGAGAAAATAGGAGGAAGGGATATTGTGTGCCCCCCCCCCCGCCCCGCCTTTTGTTATTTGTAAAAATAATAAAGGGGGGATAAAAATAAATCAATCAATAAAGCCAGATGCCAGCAATACATTCTCTTTCTGATCACTCCTAGCTGTTTTGGAGAGACAATAAGTGCCTGTAGTGGCATTTTGGAGTCCATTGTATGCTGCGGAGTTCAGTGACAAATTTTGATTTCTCTTTCATGTTAGGAAAAGTCTAGAAGTTTATAGCCCATTCTGATCCTGTTTCTTTTGCTGAACAAAAGAAGGGGAGAGGAATCTTCACACAGCTGCAGAGAGCACTGCCTTATCAGGCTTTTGGTCCCATTCCAGAGTTATCTCACCAAGGCCAGGTCATGCTGTCTCCTGAGCTGGAGGCCATGAAATCTTGAGGCCGAATTTTAATAAACCCCTGAAAATTGCTCACTAGGATTGAGCCTCCGCACAGGCTCAGTGCTGTGCACCAAGGACCTTGGAGTATCTCCGCTGCTTGAAAATGAGGCTCCCAGCAGCTCAAGGAACCGCATCTTACTCAGCTGGCTGCAATGTGTGGTGTACCCCAAGCAGCGTGACTTTATCATAGTCCACAGATTCTGGCTGCTGGATCTCACAAGGGTCTCCCAGTAAAAAGAAACAGCATGAGTACTGAAAATAAAAACAGTGGTTAATACTGTATTCTGTTACACTACAGGAAATAAATAAAAACCTTGCTTAATACGTTGCTTTTTTGTCTGTCTGTTTTATTGACTTGCTGTAGTGTTAACCCAAAGGCTTAAAATTCTCCTTAGCTGCTGGTTTGTTCATTATCTCCAGATCCTAAAAAGAACCATTTCTCTGGCACCTGGCCAATACCTGGCACTTGGCAAAACAGCATTAGCTATTTACTCATGAACCACACATCTTACGAGCGCAGAGGATTTTCCACACCCCAGCAATTGATTCACAAAATTGCCCAAACTTACTTTGTAAGGGGCACACCAACCTTTGCCATGACACTCACTGGTTTCATTCCATTTTACAGCTACATGCTTTACTCATGATCATTCCTTCATTCTAACTTATTGTAAACAAGAAGAACAGATCTTGACAGACTTGAACATTGGGCGCTGTCTAACAAAATGAAATTCAATGGTGAAAAAAATAAGGTTCTACATTTAGGCATGAAAAACAAAATGCACAGGTACAGTATATGTGGTACCTCACTCAATAGTAGCAACTGTGAGGGGGATCTTGAAGACCTAGTGGACAATCACTTAAATATGAGCCAGCAGAGTGCAGCAGCTTGCAAAAAAGCCAATACAGTTCTAGGCTTCATAAACAGACAGATAGAATCACATGATGTGTTAATACCACTTTATAATAGCTTGCTAAGGCCACACTTAGAATACTGCATCCAGTTTTGGTCACCACAATGTAAAAAAGATGGTGAGATTCTAGAAAGAGGGCAGAAAAGAGCAACAAAGATGATTAGGGGACTGGAGGTTAAAACATATAAAGAATGGTTGCTGGAATTGGATATGTCTAGTTTGATGAAAAGAAGGACTAGGGTGTCATCATAGCAGTGTTCCAATATCTCAGGGGCTGCCACAAAGAAGAGGGAGTCAAACTATTCTCCAAAGCACCTGAAGGCAGGACAAAAAGCAATGGGTGGAAACTAATCAAGGAGAGAAGCAACTTAGAACTAAGCAGAAATTTCCTGACAGTTAGAACAATTAATCAGTGGAACAACTTGCTTACAGAAGTTGTGAATGTTCCAACACTGAAAGTTTTTAAGAAGAGATTGGATAACCATTTGTCTGAAGTGGTGTAGGGTTTCCTGCCTAAGCAGGGGGTTGGACTAGAAGACCTCCAAAGTCCCTTCCTTCTCTTCTTTTCTCTTCTCTTCTCTTCTCTTCTCTTCTATTCTATTCTATTCTATTCTATTCTATTCTATTGGAATTCTGGAAAATAAAGTCCACACATCTTAAAAGTGGTCAGTTTTGAGAAACATGGATCTAGGAGGTGGAATAATCAGAGTCCCGGTTGCATATCTCTGCAGAAATTGCACAGATACTATTGCTTGATCAAGTATATTTTTTAGATGGTCCTCCTTGACTGTTGGCTGATAGAATTTCCTTCCCCAGCCCTAGGGGAAAACACTTGTATAGCTCAGGGTGTACTATTAAGGCTGGCCAGGATTTTTTGGGCTTTAGAGGAAAACAGAGTCATGAGAATGCAGCAGCAGAAAACAAATGCTGGAGTTCCTGTCAATCAAATGCAAGGGGAAAAAGACTCAGAGAAATGGAGAGCTAGAGAGGCCCCTAAGTCACTGGCCGGCGTGGTACAGGAGTATACATCGGCCTTCCCCAATAGATGGCAGTCCTGCCCCACTTAGTCTTAGCGCAAACAGTGATAGGGAACCATGGCTGGGTCATTGCTCTACTTTAAACTGCCCTTAGAATATCCCAAAGGTGCTTTTTCAAGAGGCAACTGGACTGTCTGATTTTTCTTTGAAGACGTTTCGCTTCTCATCCAAAAAGCTTTTCCAGGTCTGAAGATGAGAAGTTTCTTGGATGAGAAGTGAAACGTCTTCAAAGAAAAATCAGACAGTCCAGTTGCCTCTTGAAAAAGCACCTTTAGGACAACCATGACCTGGATGACTGAGAATCTCCATAGATATTGCCTAGAATGGAATAGAATAGAATAGAATAGAATAGAATAGAATAGAATAGAATAGAATAGAATAGAAGCTGGAAGGGACCTTGGAGGTCTTCTAGTCCAACCCCCTGCCCAAGCAGGAGAACCTCACAATGTTGAGAAACAATATCAGGAGTCCTTTGAAGCAAATTGCTCATGTTGTTTTGATAGAGGGAACAATACTATCTCCAGACTGCAATTCTCTTCAGTGATATGACTTTAGGTCTCCTGGTCTGCTCTGGGAAGCTAAGCAACGTTGGCTGGTTGTTATTGGGATAGGGGGCCACTAAGAGATCTGAAGGTAGACAGCTAAACTAGGAAATTGGAAAAATATCCCCAAAGGAGGAGGTGACAAACCCAGTTAGCTATAGTTGCCAAGAAAGCCAGGCAAATATATCCAAGAAGTCACCAGGAGCTGAGTTCGGCTCAAACAAGGTTTTACTTCAGACTGAAAGGAGAAGCACCCCAACATAAATGTCATCATTTTGGTAGCTTTGAGCAAGCCTTTGTGCTTTCCTGCTTTCCGCTTTAAATACGGGGAAGAGGATCAACTGGCCTCTCTTGCAGGGCTGTTGTAAAATTTCAGTTCATGTTAGACAATGAAACAAAACAGAGATCAGACTTTGCTAAGGAGTTTTCCAATTTTTATTGCCCTGAATCTTTGGATCCCACACATAGGATTAAGGGCATGAAATAAATACACGAGCACACACACAGTTCATATACATTTCTCGTACTAGTCAAATGGTTGGATGAAAAGAATATTACGCTCCAACAGCTGAAAGGGCCTAATAGTTACTATGCTCTTAGTAGATACGTTCCAACAGGTCCATAAATGTCATTCTTTTCTCTACTTTAGTTTTAGCACCTAAAGCTTTCGGTTTCTTTGTTCTTCAACGCTCAAGCTATTTTCATCTAGATCCAGTTTCCTGCAAGAAAGGAAAAACTTTAAAAACTTTCTTAGAATAGACTACTGCCTTGCCAAAAATGGAGTCACATTTACTGTTTATCTGTGGCAAAGTTTTTTTGCATTAGCTCCTACGGCTGCCTCTTTTATTCAAACCAGGCCTGCTGCATGAAACCACCTAATTTTATTGAACAATGCAAAAACACCCATTCTTCTTCTTTTTGGCTTCTTAGGATATTCCCACAGCAGCTTTCTTTTACCTGGCCTTCTCCAGATGTTTTGCTGCTGTGAGACTACTAGGCCAAAGCTACCATATCTAAAGATAGGTAACTAAAGATGGTGGGGAATGGAAGGATTTATACTCCGTCCAGTCAGAGCTGAAGAAGCTTCTTGGATGAGAAGCAAAACTTCTTCAAAGAAAAACCAGAAAGTCCAGTTGCCTCAGCGGAGTATAATCAAGATCATGTGAAGTGTTAATACCACTTTATAATGCCTTGGTAAGGCCACACTTAGAATATTGCATTCAGTTTTGGTCGCCATGATGTAAAAAAGATGTGGAGACTCTAGAAAGAGTGCAGAGAAGAGCAACAAAGATGATTAGGGGATTGGAGGCTAAAACATATGAAGAACGGTTGCAGCAACTGGGTATGTCTAGTTTAATGAAAAGAAGGACTAGGGGAGACATGATAGCAGTGTTCCAGTATCTCAGGGGTTGCCACAAAGAAGAAGGAGTCAAACTATTCTTCAAAGCACCTGAGGGTAGAACAAGAAGCAATGGGTGGAAACTAATCAAGGAGAGAAGCAACTTAGAACTAAGGAGAAATTTCCTGACAGTGAGTACAATTAATCAGTGGAACAGCTTGTCTCCAGAAGTTGTGAATGCTCCAACCCTGGAAGTTTTTAAGAAGATGTTGGATAAGCATTTGTCTGAAGTGGTGTAGGGTTTCCTGACTGGGCAGGGGGTTGGACTAGAAGACCTCCAAGGTCCCTTCCAACTCTGTTATTCTATTCTATTCTCTTGAAAAAGCATCTTTGAGCTAACCATGACCTGGATGACCGAATATCTCCATAGACTTTCAGAACCTGTTAACTTCTAACACTTCACTGTATTCTGAGACAGGACAATGAAAGGGTTTCAATAGCATGATTGTACACATAGGAATGATTTGAGTTCCCATGACACGCTAAATTCGCTTAACTTGGGAACCCTCCTAGCATGATCTGGCTTCTGAAGCACTCATTCCAGTTGCAGGCAGTGTGAGAAGTCAAGACAACTGATTTAACTGCATATAGTCATCTTAAATTCACATGGATAAAGTCCTTCACAAGAGGACTTGTGGGGAAACACACCTTTGTGTGATACTGCTGGAGGCGTGTAAGATGCCAGTGAAGAACACACTGAGGGCACAGTGGGAGGAGACCTTCTTGGCCAAAAGGAAGCTGGGTGGGGGAAGATTTTTTCTTCTTCTCCTTCTTTCCATGAGAGGAGCCATGGCTACTGCTGATGCTGCTGGAGCTGCTGCTAACTCAACTCTCTGTGAGGTCCACAACAAACCTCTGAAGTTCTTTTGCCAAAATGAGTTGGCTTTGATCTGCGCCCAGTGTGCCAAAAGCAAGAAGCATCACACTCACACTATTCTCCCCATGGAAGAAGCAGCCCAAAAAAAGAAGGTGAGTCAGCGGTTGGCTTTTCTAGACAATTTTGGGATCTCCTTGGCATCTCATTCCAGGTACGTTCATAAAAGAGGTGAGGTTCTTCAAGGATTGCAAGCTTGGAATTCTGGCTGGGAAGCTTGGAAGATGAAGCCACCAGTCCAGCAGGCAGCAAATTGAGAAAAATAACTCTTTGTAAAGCATCCTGAACAAACCTTTGAGTATCCTAACTTGACTGTAGATCGTAGCAATTACTCCGGTGTTTATTTAGAAAAATAGGCAGGAGGTGCAGGATATATGCAATATAAACCTTTGCATGTGCTTCTAAACTTTGGCAAAAGGACCAGGGAAACAGAACAAATGAAATATTTTGCTTTGAATCCCTTCATCCTACTAGGACTGGTAATAAGTGTAAGAGCTGGAAGAAAATATCTTCTTGGTATCTCCAAGTAAAGCTATAAATTACTCTTCCAGAGTTTCTTAACATGTTATCTATCTAGTTCCACTATGGATTATAAAAGTCAGAAATTCTAACTACCGTTAGGAAATCACCAGGAATCACCGAAGAGCATATTTCTCTCTCTCCGTGTGTGTATTTTTTAAAATAAAATTTTATACATAGATAATTAAAAATTAGTAGAAACTAATATAGAGAAAGAGAAAAAATCTGGGAAGAAAGGAAGGGAGAGAGGAAGGAAAAGAGACAAAGAAAGAAAGAAAGAAAGAAAGAAAGAAAGAAAGAAAGAAAGAAAGAAAGAAAGAAAGAAAGAAAGAAATCTAATATTTATAGCATTTATAAGTACAATTATAAATTTACCTCTGGCTCTATAGCATAACCTATGCTAACTATCAAAACTGTAAACTCTTAAGTTCATTTTTTTCTGTTTCATGCAAAACGTCTATGGGGTTTCCAGTCAGCACATCATTTTATCATTTTTCAAAGGGTATTAATAGGTATTAATTTTCCTATTAAGAAGAAAAGAACTGCAACTGCTGTGGCTTTATCCAGCACCCCCTTGAGGGCCCAGATTAGAGTTCGGCCACCACCACCTCCTCCTCTTCAGTTTTCCCCCCCATTCAGACGAGATTCTTGCAAGGAAGGTGGGGTTGAGTCTCAGCTTCCAGTAAATCTCCCTTCCTTCAACCTGAGCAAGAGGCACCCACCAGCACCAGAACAAAAGAAACTCTGAGATTTCCCCTTTCTTTGTTATTCCGTTGGGCTGCAGGGGTGGGAGAGAATTACAGGAGCAAAACATTCCATCTCACCTTTCCATAAGGTCCCACTGATACAAAAACAGCTGCTCTGCAGAGGACTGGAGCTGAGTCTCGGGAAAACCAGTTCTTAGATGAGTGGAATCGATTAAATCAAGTTGATATATAGAAATATAAAGCCAAAGTTCGTTATCTTTTTAGAACAATCCCATAGAGTTGCAATGAGGAATGTTTTTTTTCTTTTTCCCTGTCTGGCATTCCCAAACTGCGCCCCCCCTCCTCTTGATTTATGGTAGATGTTTTCCTCCCTGTTTTATTGTTTTATTTATTCTTTTAATGCTTTTATCCCTTCTTTTTGGTTTCTGAAAGAAAACAGCCACAGGAAATAACCTGAGCTCCCTTACCTATAGTAATTTGAAATCCTTTGCTTATGAACATTTATTTATTTGTTTATTTATTTGTTCGACTTGTATGCCGCCTTTCTCCGAAGACTCAAGGCGGCTTACAAACATGTATGTTTCCATCATCTGTTGTTTATGTGTTAGTCTCTCCCGCCTCTCTAAGATTTTTCTTTGTCTGTCTGTCTGTTTCCTGCCTTTATTATTTTTACAAATAACTCAAAGCTTACATATCCCACACACCTTCCTCTTCCTAACAACAACCCTGTGAGGTGGGTTGGATTGAGAGTGTGTGACTGGCCCAAAGTGTCAGCTGCCTCCTTACGTTTGTTTGGGCTTTGCTGCTAGATGGTGAAAGACTGCCATGAACTGTGGGGAGGGTGGAAGGCTTGGGGGAAAACGAAAATAAGGGCAGTATCTCCTCCAGATGCTGCCTCAAGGTCACCCAGCTGGAAAAAGGAGGGGGCCGCATACCAAACTATACTTGGACTGTCCGTTAGGAAAACATCTTGCCTGAACCCGATTGGTTACACTGAGGTGGGCAATGAGTGACAGTTAAGGGAAGGAAAAGTAGAATTTAGGGATTTTTGGAGTGTGATTTTCAGTTCTAGATTTAATACTGCAATGCACTTGACTTCTAATAAAACTATATCTTTCTCAACAAGAGAAAGAGCTTTGGTAGTACAGTGGTCTAAGGCACCCTGTTATTAAGCTGGTTATTAAGACCAGCTGCCTGCAATTATTGCAGGTTCAAATCTCGCCAAGGCTCAAGGTTGACTCAACCTTCCATTCTTTCTAAGGTAGGTAAATTGAGGACCCAGTTGTGGGGGCAATAAGCTGACTTTGTATAAATATACAAAAGGATGAAGGCTATTGCTTAACGCATTGTAAGCCACCCTGAGTCTCCGGAGAAGGGCGGCATATAAATCAAATTAAAAAAACAAAAACAAAAACAAATGGAGCCAAGGATCGTTTCTATTTAGGGGTTTAAGTCATGGCAGGTCTGATATAAAATCACCCCACTGGCTTTCCTGGCTAAGATGGGACCTGAACTCATGGGCTCTAGCTTTCTTAGCATGGTGTCTTAACCACTAGACCAAACTGGCTCTTAATGTATCCCTTTGCTGTGTGAGGGGCCATCGCTCAATATTTTAGGAGGGACTCCCACTAGTAAATGCTGTCTAATAAATACAAGTAGTTCTCGATTTACAACAGTTCATTTATGCCTATGGAGATTCTCAGTCATCCGGGTCATGGTTGTCCCAAAGGGGCTTTATTTTCAAGAGGCAACTGGAGTTTCTGGTTTTTCTTTGAAGACGTTTCACTTCTCATCCAAGAAGCTTCTTCAACTCTGACTGGATGGAGTATAAATCCTTCCATTCCCTACCATCCAGTCAGAGCTGAAGAAGCTTCTTGGATCAGAAGCGAAACGTCTTCAAAGAAAAACCAGAAAGTCCAGTTGCCTCTTGAAAAAAGCATCTTTGGAAAAACAAAGCTGTTCAAAGTTACAACAGCATTGAAAAAAGTGACTTATGACCATTTTTCACCCTTACGACCGTTGCAGCATCCCCCATCAAAATTCAGCTACTTGGCGACTGGGTTCATATTTATGACGGTTGCAATGCCTTGGGGTCATTCTACAACCTCTTAAGGTTGTAGAAAAAATGCTTTTAAAAGTAAAAAAAAAAAAAAGTTGGCCACGCCCACCCAGTCACATTACCCCCCCCCCCCACCAAGCCACACCCACAGAACCGGTAGTAACAAATTTTAGATTTCACCCCTGGTGTAGTGTATTTTAATTCTGAGTGAGGATGAAAAAACTTCTAGTTCTGGAGTGAACTACACTACGGGTCCTCAAACTACGGCCCCTGGGTGGGATACATGCAATGAACGTTTGTGTTGCTGCAGAGAGTCTCCCCCTTCAGGGTCTTTTTGTGTGGTTGAAGGGGGGGGGGAGAAATTCTGACTTGAGGTCTGTTTCAGCCTCCTGGTGTGGGGCTTTGGGTGAAGGCTGAAGGGACGTGCCATTGATGGAGAAGAGCCGGAGGACCTTGTTCCAGTGGGACTGCATCATGGCCTGGAACTGGCTGACCATCTCAGCCCACTGAGCTTTCCAGGTGCCTGTACCTGGTCTTGCACTCCCGCAGGTCTTCCCTCTGCTTGGAAAACCTATGCTCCTAGTCCTCAGTGAGGTGCTTCTGCTGAGCCTCCTTCTCAGTAAGATCCAATTTGAATTGAACTATTTTGCCAACTCATTCTCGTGGTGGCTGTTTAGCTCCATCAACTGCTTCCTGTTGGGGCCCTAAGGAGCCCGGGCGGGGAGGCGAGGAGTGGCTGGGAGGAGAGGGGCGAGTAGAGGCTGGCGAGGCGCCCCTCGATGTGAGTGACATCGAGTTGGCCATTGAGTTGGCCACGCCCACCCAGCCGGTCATTAAGCAGATTATATTAGTGGTCGTTGGGTTTTAAAATTATGAATTAAGTGGTCCCTCAGGTCCGAAAGGTTGGCAACCCCTGTTCTAGACATTCAAATCTAATGTTCTTCTCCTCTTCCTCCCTGCAACATTTTAATAGGCTGAAATCCAGAATCACTTGAAAAAGGGAAGACACGTTGCTAGGATGTATGAGAACCATGTTAAAATGAGCACTCAGAATCTATGGGTAGGTATCTCTGGTTTTATTTGGTTGGTTATTTCTATGTTCCGCTTTGCTAGTGAAGAGACTTATAACAAAAAGCCCAGGGAAATGGCATGCCCCATTTCACTGGGTAAAGATAGTCCTTGACTTATGACCACGATTGAGTCCAAAATTTCCGTTGATTAGCAAGGCACTCGTTAAGTGAGTTGCATCCCATTTTATGACCTTTTTGCCATAGTTGTTTTGTATTTATTTATAAAATTTATAGGCCGCCCAATTTATCTCAAGGTGGTAAGTGTGAAAACCAATCATAAATCACTTTTTTCAGTGCCATTGTAACTTCGAATAACCATGAAATGACTGGTCATATGTCGTGGACTAGCTGTATATGAAGAAACTGTTGGAGAACTACCCTGTTTCCCCAAAAATAACACCCCAACTTATATTTTTTTGAACCCTGAAATAAGCGCTTGGTCCACCCCTCCCAGGTTCTTGTGAGAATTCAGAAGTGGAAGAAGACATGGAAGAGGGAGGAAGCTACTGTGGAGAGGGGGGTGATGTTGGGAAATTCCCAGCTAGGCTGGAAGGAGGGGTCAAGTCAGGACTTAGCTTAGAGTCCTTGCACAGCTGCGAGATGCATAAGCTTGATTTTCCCCAAGATCCATGCTTGTTCCAGTGGTGAAATAATATTTGTTACTACCGGTTCTGTGGGCATGGCTTGGTGGGGGGAGGAAGGTAATGTGACTGGGTGGGCGTGGCCAACTTTTTTTTTTTTTAACTTTTAAAAGCATTTTTTCTACAACCTCTTCAGTTAAAAAATGCTTTTAAAAGCCTCTGACAATCAGGCAACTTAGCTTGGATCATCAGAGGCTTTTAAAAGCATTTTTTTCCTACAACCTCTTCAGCTGATGAGGTTGTAGGCTTTTTTTTTTTTTTTTACTTTTAAAAGCATTTTTTCGGCCAAAGAGGTTGTAGAAAAAATGCTTTTAAAAGTTAAAAAAAAAGCCTCTGATGATCGCGCAGCTCAGCTGGGCATGGGGGGGGCACAGGGATTTTTGCTACCGGTTCTCTGAACCACCCGCCGCCATCGCTACTGGATCAGGTGATGCAGTTTGAACTGGGAGCATTTCAACCCTGGCTTTTTCCCACCAGAAGGCAAAAGGCCTGGGAAGATTCTTATAACTTAGAGTAGAGAACAATAAAGTTGCTTAACGTCTATGGAGATTCTCAATCATCCAGGTCATGATTGTCCCAAAGATGCTTTTCCAAAAAGCAATTGCACTTTCTTGGGTTTTTTTTTTCTTTGAAAACCTTTCACTTTTCATCCAAGAAGCTTCTTCAGGTCTGAAGAAGCTTCTTGGATGATGCACCCACGCCTACGAGCAAACTGGTAATGACGGGTTTTGAAACCTGCCTCTGGATCCATTGCAAGCAAAAACTCCGAGGCAGGTGGATTTTTTTTTTTAATTTGATTTATATGCCGCCCTTCTCCGGAGACTCAGGGCGGCTTACAATGCGTTAAGCAATAGCCTTCATTCTTTTGTATATTTATACAAAAGTCAGCTTATTGCCTCCACAAACTGGGTCCTCATTTCACCTACCTTAGAAAGGATGGAAGGCTGAGTCAACCTTGAGCCTGGTGAGATTTGAACTTGCTGTAATTGCAGGCAGCTGATGTTAATAACAGTGCTTTAGTCTGCTGTGCCACCAGGTCTCCTCAAAGAAAAGCTTTATTGGAAATATCATATTGGCACATATTTGGTGAAAACTGACTCTGAGGATCCCTTGATTTTCCCCTAATTAAAAGTAAACTTTTTCCTCTCAACCCCAAACAATCAGTCACAAAGTCCAATCAAGATGCTTTCTGGTGGTCTGGTGACATCATTCCTCCTTCCTCCGGCCAGGTGTGAGAACGTCCTTGGTTCCCAAGAGAAAGCATTTTATTTTGACTACACAACCCCAGTTATCTATATCCTCACCCCCGATCCCTCAGCTCTAGTGTGGCAGCACCGAAGCTCCAAGATGGCTTCAACCAGAACAACTTCAGGGTTGACACACGATTCTGTCCTTTCTTCATTCATCCGCACCACATCCTTCCTCCCCCACCCCCCATTCACTCACACACATCCACAGCATCTTCCTTCATTCCCTTTGGTCTCACGCATACATCCAGCAGCACCGTTCACCCTGCAGCCCTCCCAAGCTCCATTTTCTCTGGCAGAGGCCCCACGGGCCAGTCCTTCGCTGTTTCCAGGGCGGCCCCACAGCCAAGATCTAAGTGCCCCGCAGGCTGGATCCGGCCCCCAGGCCTTGAGTTTGACACCCCTGTCCTAGACCTCTCCCAAGACCTCCCACACTTTCATATGGTACTTCCTTGGGACCCCTGCTTCCTGCTTAATGTCTGGTATGTACTTGGGGTTGGAATAACAACCGGGAACTGCCTGGATTGCCATCCTAAACAATGGGATTATGTGAAACTATGCTGTATGATCACATTGCTTAGCGACCACAATCCTGTTCCCAATCGCCATTGTAATTCGAGGACTATCTAAATTGTGCTATGGGTTATTTTTGCGGTGGTGGCTAATTGTGACATATTACTACGATTGGTATTTTTTGCTTATTTTGGACGTTTGCTGCATTTCATGTCGCCTTGAGTGGCTGTGAAATCAGACGATTCAGCAACGTGCAATTCCAATAATGATATATCTGCAGAAAAGGCCGGGAGAAGAACGTCGCAAGTTGGTGCATGAATTTGAAGAGTTCCACCAGGCTGCAAAGGATCAAATGCAGTTCCTACTTTCCCATCTGGAAGAACTGAAAATCAACATCTCAGACTACCAGAAAAAAAATTATGCCAGGCACACCACCAACACAATCCAACTGAACGCCCTGATTGGAGACCTAGAGAGGAAGTGTGATCAGCCAGAGGCTGAATTCTTGAAGCAAATGACTCAGATCAACCGTTTGGTCAGTGATTTAGAGAAGCTGCGCAAGGTCCTTCCTGAAGAATGCCTGAAGGTGAGAACTTTCATAGAAATGCTCTTGATTATTGGTTTTGTGTGTGCGCGGATGTGTCTGTGTGTATAATGTGTATAATAAGCATTGCAACATGTTTATTCCTCTATGGCAGGGGTCATAAACTGAGTGTCTAAGAGCCATTTGGACCCGGTTTCCACAGAAAAGAAAACACCGGGAGCCACAAAACTCTTCCCGTTCCTGACTATTTCCTGAGCGGCCACAAATATAGCATATATAGTAGAATTAAAGACTCTGTTTTCTTCTGAAACTTTTCTTTTCTTGGATTTATCCATGGTTGGCCTACTGGGGGTTGAAAAGCTTAATAAATTGCGTGTTGGTGGTGTCTCACATTGGCAGTTGTGATGCATATTTTGAGCGACAGGGAGCCGCAGCAGAGGGATGAAAGCAGGGGTGGGTTCTAAATTTTTTTACTACCGGTTCTGTGGGCGTGGCTTATTTTGTGGGTGTGGCTTGGAGGTCATGTGACTGGGTGGGCGTGGCTAGCTGGTCAGAGTCATTTCTGGAAGGTCCTCGCACTTACGACCCGACTCATTTGTTTGCTTTTAACACTGATCAGCTGTAGGACAGCCCTTTGAAGCCCCACGGCAAGAGTTTAAACAGTTTTTTTCCCTCTAGTCATCAGCTGGGATTCAGGAGGCAGCAATAGATTGGGGGTGGGACCAAATAAAAGGTAAGAATAACGTGGGGGTGGGGTGGGGGGGGGTGGGAGGGCTGGGGGGGGAGAACCGGTTCGGTGATGTCATATCGTCACCGCTACTGGCTCAGCCGAACCAGACCGAACCGGGAGGAACCCACCACAGGATGAAAGAGCCACATGCGGCTCCAGAGCCACCAGTTGCTGACCCCTGCTCTATGGCATGACTTGTTCAGACAGCAAGTTTAGTTGAAAGTTTGCTTAGAGGATTGAAACTGTTGTATATAAACAATGAAGTCGAAAGGGAATCTTAAAAGTGCTGAAAGTGAATTATAGCTAAGACTTTACTAAGTTCACAAATACTCTGTTTTAAGGAATAAGATAAACTTTTGCATTAATGCTGATAATTACACGAATGCTAATGCTAACCATAATCCTTACTAAAATGAGAATTTTCTCTGCTTCCTTCTAGGAATTTAAAATTATTTCAAACTGGTACGTGCCTCTTCCTTATGCATTTTCCTTCTGCCTGGTGATGAAGTTTGGGATACACTTTCCCGGAGAGGCCGCTGTACTTGAGCTTCTGAAAATGTTGCTGTGGTTCCCTAGGCTCCTCTTGGCTCCTCTGCAACAAGATTGCTAGAAATCTTTCTTTGAAAAAAAAATACAGATACATGGCTGTAGTAAATAATTGTAGCCAAAGCAATGCCTACCAACTGTTTCGGTCTTTGGAAATCTGACCCTGTATATCATCTTTATCATAACATCTTTAACCCATGCATTTCATTAGGTGCAGGGGTCTATCTGTCTATCATCTACCTATCGTCTGTCTGTCTGTCTGTCTGTCTGTCTGTCTGTCTGTCTGTCTGTATCTTTCTTTCTTTCTTTCTTTCTTTCTTTCTTTCTTTCTTTCTTTTGATCTATCTTCCTACCATCTATCAATTTATCTATCTATCTATCTATCTATCTATCTATCTATCTATCTATATTTATCTATCATCTATCTATCTTTCTTTCTATTTATCTATCTTCCTATCATCTATCTATCTATCTTACTATCTATCTATCATCTATCTCTATCTATCTATCTTTCTTTCTATCTATCTATCATCCATCTTACTGTCTATCTATATCTATCTTATTGTATAACTCTATCATCTGTATCTGTCTATATCTATCTATCTATCTATCTATCTATCTCTTTCTTTCTTTCTATTTATCTATCTATCTTCCTATCATCTATCTATCTTACTATCTATCTATCTATCATCTATCATCTACCTTACTGTCCATCTATATCTATCTTATTGTATAACTCTAACTATCTGTGTCTGTCTATATCTATCTATCTATCTTACTGTAAATCTATTTATATCTGTATATCTCTATCTCTCTATCATCTATCTATCTATCTATCTATCTATCTATCTATCTATCTATCTATCTATTATCTTTCTTTCTATTTATTTATTTATCTAGCTGTAAATTCATCCATCTATCCATCCACCTATCCATTCATCCATATCTCTCTATCTCCATCATCATCTAATTTAGGTACTACCATCTCACACTCACCCTACCCTCTTCTAACATGAATGTGCATAAGACCGTGCTCGCATTATATCTTTGGCTACTTTGTGTAACACCCCAGTTTGTGTGTGTTTTCACAGATAACTATATATTTTTGCTTTCAAGTGCCTGTATAGCCTAGTGCTGCTGTTTTTTTTCTTTTTTCCTTTAGCTTGGGTGAAGAAAAGTATGTGGAAAACAATCTTGGTGACCTGGAACAGAGATTGGAAAAAATCACTGAACAAAATAAAGTTCTGAAGGAGACACTGAAGGCATTGAAAGGTATCAGGATGAAAAGGAGGAAAATGAGAGATGATAGAAACAGGCTTAGGGATTTCTTTCTGTGATGGTTCCATGTTTTGTCACTTGTTCTTGTGCCCATTATCCTCAATACCTTTCTCTTCCAGAAAATCTGTCTCTCCTTTACTTCTCTCACAATATTCTATGTACTTCCTCCCTCTTGTGAGTGATGGGAAATCATATGCATAGAAAAAACCTTATTCTTTCAAATATATGGTTTATATGGATTTATAAAAAGCAGTAAATACAAAAACACAATTCATTTCTTTGCTTATCACAAAAGATTAATTTAGATCTACTGACTAGATCAAAAAGAGAGTTTCCAAATATGAGACCATCCATTATATGAGAATGCAAAAAATGGTGCTTGAAAAAAATGGAAGAGTGAGAATAGACATAATTCCGGGTGAAAATCGAAGGCTAGAAGAAGGAAGTCAGAGATTTCTATGGGAATTTTAAGGAGCTACTTTGAAGAGTGGAATTGAAATGATACTGTAAAGTAGCTGCCAAGGAAAATGTTGATGAAACAGATGCTATCAATGCTTCGAGAATGTTGACAAATGTTAAAGGCATAGATTATTAGGAAACATCCAGTCAGTCAGAGAGGAGGGGTCAAGCGGGGAACTAACCTTGAATCTTTGCACAGCTGCAAGAGATCCAGAACTGACTCCCTCCATGAAACTTTATCTATCTGTTCCCAAAAGAAAGAAAGCAGTCTCTAGGGAGGTTTCTGTGTTATAGACAGAATAACATAAAAATTAGCGTGAATTCTATACTTGGGGATTTAGTTGCTTGCAATGACATAGATCAGTGATGGCTAATCTTTTTGCCATCCCGTGCCAAAATCGAGGGAGTGCGGGGGGGGCACACACGTGTGCCCACACCCATAATTCTATGTGCCCCATCACCTGCGCATGCGCACGTGACCAGGGATGGGTTCTACTTACCTTTACTACCGGTTCACAACGGGACATGCGCAGAAGCATTCTGATGACGTCGGGGTTGGTGGGCGGAGCCTCCCACCAGTTTTACTACTGGTTCTATAGAACCGGTGTGAACCAGGGGCAACCCACCACCACTGCATGTGACCCCTTGCGCTCCCCTCGCTTTTGGCATGTGATGGCACGATGGACCCGGTAGACCCGTTTTTTGCTCCTAGAGGGGCTCTGGAGCCTGGGGAGGGCGAAAATGGCCTTCCCCACCTCCCAAGAGGCCTTCGGAGGCCAGAAACGGCCCATTTGCCAACTTCTGGTCCCATCGGAAGTTGGCAAACCCCTGCTAAAGATAAGGGTTCTTATACTATTCCAGATAAATGGGTGTCCAATCTTTTTTTGAAAAGCAGCAACAACTCCAGGAGTTCCATTGAGTAATCATTCTCACTGTCAGGAAATTCCTCCTTGATTCGTCTGTGCAGACCATATTTTTATTTATTTATTTGTTTATTTTTTGAGAAATGTATTAGAAAAAAAAGCTTAGGGTATATTAGAGGCAGGGTACAATAATGTAAATAGACTTGAATCGTGGCATCTTTGCATGACTATGGTTAGTTGCCGAATGAAGTACTTAAACAACGCCAACTGTTATTTATTTTCCTTTATTCTGCCTTTACCTTTTAGTTAAGATGCAAACCGAATTAATGAAAATCATGGACAACTGCCTGAAATCTTATGAGAAAGGTAAATTTACCAAGCCAAACTGGGCAATCATGGAAGTCCAGAAGAATGTATTGCTTTACGGTTTCCTTTCCCGTGTGAAGTTAGCCACTGAGATTTATGAACAATCCTTTTGGCTTAGTGTGCCATACAAAGCCAGCCAGTGGTGTATATGTTTTATAAATTGTGATTAAGCCATCTATTTTTCAGTGTTTATTTTTTGATATGTTATTTAATAGAGGTGCGTTGTAAAAAGATTTTCATTTCACCGATTCATTGCTAAACTGTTTAAACTCGATTTAGTGGAAAGACAACACAAAAATGGAATAGTCTGCGGTTGTTTTCATTTTGTCAGCAATTTGTTTTTGTTTTTTAAAAATTTGGGATACTTTTGTGTGCTTCATCTTAAATGATTCCCATAAATCAGTGCTTCCCAATTTTTTCCTTCAACCGCCTCTCTAGCCCAGGGATCTCCAATGTTGGCAACTTTAAGACTTGTGGACTACAGCTCCCTATGTCGATTGGGGAATTCTGGGAGTTGAAGTCCACAAGTCTTAAAGTCACCAACATTGGAGATCCCTGCTGTAGCCATTACTACATTTGTATGCTGCAAAGGGATTGATGGGTAGGCAGAGGTTGTAGATGGCTGCAGATGACTCCCAATACATATACACACACACTTCCCAAATCCCAACTGTGCATTCTGTGGAGGTGCACATCTTGCATGCTAATTAGTCGATCCAACTTCCTGTTTTACGGAATTTCTCTCTAGCCAGAACATTTGCTGAGATATAAAAGGAACAGCTATGTGGTGCAGTGGCCTAGAGGGGGAGCTCTCGCCTCACAATCGGGAGGCTGTGAGTTCTATCCTAGTTGAGGCAGATATTTCTCTCTCTGGGCTCAATTATATATCTGCTGAATAAAACTCTGCATTGGCAACAGGAAGGGCATCTGGCCAGTAAACACTCGGCTCCATTCAGTTGCCCAGACTCCACCCCACAAGCGATTATGGGATCATTAAAAGAAGAAAAAAGGAACAGCTATGCAACTGTCTCTGAATAACAGGTGCATACGTTCCATACAGTGCAGAAATGTGCTCCAGCCTTTAGCCTGGTTTCTTGTCATCCAAAATTGCCAGCAACGATGCTGCCATAACCTATCTGGAAGATGGCATAGAATATGAAGGGAAAGTTACTTTGCAGCCTAACATGATCCTTTTCTCTTCCAGCAAATGTGTTATTTGACCGGGACACCCTGAATCACATGCTGGATCTTTCAGGTGACCAGATCACTGTCAAGTGGAATGCAGAACTGAAGGAAAAAATCCCTTACCACTGGATGAGGTTCGAAAAAGTTTCCTGCGTGCTCGGAAGCGAAGGGTTCACTGCAGGGAGAGTCTACTGGGAGATAAACGTGGAAGAAGGGAAGATCTGGGCTGTGGGGGTAGCCAAAGAATCGGTGGAAAGGAAGCACCTGGTACATTTTGCCCCCGAAAATGGCATTTGGGGGTTAGGTTTAGATGAGCAAAACAAATACGTGGTGTATACCAATTCTGGAGTTGTTCCTTTGGATCTGTCTGAGCCTCTCCAAAAGATCCGGGTAAATCTAGATTACACGGCAGGGCAGGTGTCATTTTTCAACGCTGAGACCAGCCGTTGGATCTTTACCTTCCCTCCCGCAAACTTTTCTGGAGAAAATATCTACCCTTGGTTCTGGATTAAGGGAGGACTGCTCAAGCTGCCAGCCATAGACCTTGAAGAGCTGGCTGCTGACCTGGTGTGGGGAAGATATAGCGAGGTGCCTCTTTACAGAGACCCCTGGGAATTTTTAAATGAACCTTGGTGAAGTCCTAAGCAGATTGGCCATCTCCTGCCATGCATTCTCCTTGGTTCCTCTTAATCAGATGTTTTATTCCCTTGTTAGAGGCATGGAGGCCCAGCTTCAGTGTAGAAGCTTTAGATTTGGATGGCCATGACTGATTTCTCAGAGAGCTGACTGAACAACCAAAATGTGAGAATCCTTGTCTACATTTTAGGTTACATAACACTAGAGATGATATACACTTCCCTTTTTTAGACCAATGCACTGTAGTATTAATTTTCATGGGATGGTTCATTCATATTTTCTTATGCCTTAGGGCTAATTTAACCATTTTTTAAAATGTAGAACTGCCTTGCTCATTACTTTTTTCAGCCCAGTGGGAAGACAAAATAGTTATTCAGTTCTCTTCTTCTACATTCAGTATGTATGACAGTGGTGAAATCCAAATTTTTTTACTACCGGTTCTGTGGGTGTGGCTTGGTGGGTGTGGCTTGGTGGACGTGGCAGGGGAAGGATGCTGCAAAATCTCCATTCCTTCCCCACTCCAAGGGAAGGATATTTCAAAATCTCCATTCCCACCCCACTCTGGGGCCAGCCAGAGGTGGTATTTGCTGGTTTTCCAAACTACTCAAAATTTCCACTGCCGGTTCACCAGAACCTGTCAGAACCTGCTGGATTTCACCCCTCTATGTATGAGTATTTTAGATGTTAGCCCTTCCCAATTTCTCTCCAGCTGTAGAAATTATACTTGAAATGTGAGATTATAACTTGTTCAACCCATCACAAGGATGTCTGCAGGGAAGGAGGTTAAAAAATTAAAATGGTGGCCACAATCACCTGAGCTCCATCCCGTTTATGTGTTTTGCACACGTTAAAAGAGGACTTTGCTCACATGTGTTTTTGTAGGTGATGCATATAAAAAACCTGACATCCTTGACAATTTTTAATTAAAATATTTCTTTGGACATCTAAGATAAGGTATCTCTCTAGGATTCTTCCTACTTACATACAGTTTATGAAAGTAATATTCTTAAGCTTGCTTACACCAGTTTGTTCCATGCTCATGATATTCTTTGTTCTTAAATCTGCATAGTACTTTTTCATTTGTCTACTGTTTTACTGCTTCATTGTTTGCAACTTCCTGTGTTCCTGTTCAAATATATTTCAATACTTTAAAATTGGTTGTTATAATAAAAAAAAATTTAAACCTCATATTGCAAATCATATTTCTGAGGCCGTACCTCTGCTACGGTGCACCTATATCTGTGTGTGCCCCCACACTCACAAGAAAAACCCAATATTCTGCATTAAGATAAATCAGAGCTAGATTAGCCTTAGCTAAATTTAAAATTCAACCAAAATTGACCCAGCCTGTTTTGACTCTCTATATAGACCCTCATAACTCTTCCTGGACACAGAATAGTCCTGGCAAAAACAGCAGGGATGAAATAGTTCAGATGTCTGCCTTTTCCCTCCTTCTCTTGGACGGGGATCAGCTGGCATCAAAACCACCGGTGGGATGTTTGGCTGGGAAGTTTGAGCCGTTAAAAATCTGGGCTGACGGAGAGAACAAAGTTTTGCTTGAGTTCCTAAACCAGGATGGAGGCAAGAATTCGTAATCTTGGAAAAGAAAGAACATACAAACCCAGGATTTCAAAGTGATGCAAAAGGAATTCCTAGCTTGGCTACAGTTCTAGAAATATCACAGCTGGGCCAGAAATGAACCGGGTCAGGGTAAGTGCTGCCAACTTGGGTAACCACAGAAGTCTGGAGCTGTTACACAATCCTCTCGTCCCTTTGATCAGTAAGCCTAGATATTATTTGGTGTAATGTTTTGTGGGAACAACCTTGGACGCAGGGAGAAGAGACACAACTCAGGGAAAAATCAGATAAAAAGATAAACTCAGCCTGCAACAGGGTGTGTGCAGGGAAAGCAGCTCCTAAGTTCTTGGGCTGTAAAGGAGACGGGTGCAAGGCGAGGAATGTACGTTGAGACTTGCAAGATTCTATTAAGAATAGATTGCATTCCATTCTGAATGTACTTTCAGACTTGCAAGATTTATTAATGTAACCTTGCAATAAATAGAATTAGCTCATTGGCTGTGGGTTTTTTTTTAATTTGGCTTCCTTGCAAGGCTAACATTCCGTGACTAGTTGTGCAATGGACTTCTTCTGGTTAATTTAATGTGGAATCCCAAAGGTGCTTTTTCAGGAGGCGACTGGACTTCCTTGTTTTTTTTTCTTTTGAAGACGTCTCGATTCTCATCCAAGAAGCTTCTTCAACTCTTCAGAGCTGAAGAAGCTTCTTGGATGAGAATCAAAATGTCTTCAAAAGAAAAAAACAAGGAAGTCCAGTTGCCTCCTGAAAAAGCACTTTTGGCAGGGGTGAAATGCTCCCGGTTCAGACCGGATCAGGCAATCCGGTAGCGATCGTCGTGGTTGGTTCGGCGATCCGGTAGCGATGGTGGAGCGAAGCTCTGCCCACCTACCCCGGTGTTGTTACTTCCTGATTTTAACCAGGAAGTAATGTGTTTTTTACCTTCTGTGCATGTGCAGAAGGTTTTGAGCATGCGCAGGTGATGCACACGTGTGAGCAAAGCGAGCGCGTGCGTGCACCGCGTGCACTTCTGAACCAGTAAGGAAGGTAAGTAGATTTCACCCCTGACCTTTGGGACAACCATGATCTGGATGACTGAGAATCTCTACAGACGTTTAGTTTGGAATGTTTTGAAATACCCCAAAGAGCAGAAAAAATATATATAAATTGCCTCAAGTGTTGGATTTGATTTCTTTCTTTTTACAACAGTTTTTGAGTCTCTCCTTGCTTTTGATGCCTGGGATATTTGTAATCCTCGTCCCTCCCCTTCTGATCAGATGTCCTCAATTAACAGAACAACAAATTATATGTAGGGTGAAAGTGAATCTGAAAAGGACCCACTCTTTATCACAATCAGAGGGAAAGTTGGGTATAGCCATTAAAATGCATAAAAGATACATCAAGAATCAAAATAAAAATCTAAAAGAAGATGAATTAAAAACAAAAAGTATATATAAAAAGCAAGACTCGGAAAGAAGGGGTAAAAACATTAGAGGGCTGTAGGAGAGCATAAAAATTTAGTATGTGAGAGACTATATAAAGTTACCAACCATGCTAATATGGTGAATTAAGTGCTCATTTCTTTTTCCTTCTGTCCAATCATACCTCAGAAGCTGCCTGGACAAATTCCTACAATTTTCTTGGCAAAGTTTTTCCTGAAGTGGTTTGCCATTGTCTCCTTCCAAAGGCTGAGAGAAAGTGACTGGCCCAAGCTCACCCAGCAGGACCAGAACACAAGTCTCCCAGTTTCTAGCCTGATACCTTAGCCACTATACCAAACTGTGTCTCTAGAGGTTCACTAATTGTTAAATCAAATTAACCTTTGATAACCTTTATCAAATTTATGTAGCTGCCCATCACACTACTAGCAACTCAGGGTGGGAGTGGGGGGGTACAACAGTGGGATAAAACAGCAATGTAAAAAAAAAAACCTACAGATACAAAACAACTTGCCTCTAGAAGTTGTGAATGCTCCAACACTGGACATTTTAAAGAAGATATTGAATAACCATTTGTCTGACGTGGTGTAGGGTTTCCTGCCTAAGCAGGGGGTTGGACTAGAAGACCTCCAAGGTCCCTTCCAACTCTGTTATTCTGCATTCTGTAAAATGTGGACATCCATGTTAATAAATATCATAAAAGTATGATAGTCCCAATCCAGTCTGAACATCTGTCTGACTGTGCAACGAAGCAAACATTAAAAATAGACAACCCACAATTTGTAGCATTCTCCAACAGAAAGTACCAAGAATACAAACTGGATTTCACTTTCCAACTGATGACCTTGGAGAATTCTGTATAAAGAAGGAATATCAGTAAACCTGAAGATTTCAGACTATTTCGATAAACCTTCACCTGCCAATTCTCTGTCAGGGTTTGGAGTCGTCTGTTGCCCAGAATGAAATTATAAAGACTAGACCCTAGTTTATTGTAAGCCTGAGGAACATAGTATTGATTATCAGAACCCTGTGATGTATCCCTATTTGGAGGGATGATTGAGTCTGTCATCTGCACCTCTATGGACCCTCTGCGCATACGCAAACCCTTCTGTGCACACGCAGAGGGTAAAAAACAGGTTACTTCCTGGTTAAAACCAGGAAATAATGACAACCGGGCAGGTGGGCGGAGCCACGTGCCGCCATCGCTACAAGTTTGATTGAACTGGTCCGAACCGGGAACATTTCACCCCTGTTACAGACCCCTCGCAATCTGGACATAAACTGTTTCAACTCCTACCCTCAAAATGACACTATAGAGCACTGCACACCAAGACAATTAGACACAAGAACAGTTTTTTCCCAAACACCATCACTCTGCTAAACAAATAATTCCCTCAACACTGTCAAACTAGTTACTAAGTCTGCATTACTATTAATCTTCTCATCGTTCCTATCACCCATCTCCTCCCACTTATGACTCTATGACTGTAACCTTGTTGCTTGTATCCTTACGATTTATATTGACTGTTTCCTAATATGATTTGATTGCTTATTTGTACCCTATGACTATCATTAAGTGTTGTACCTTATGATTCTTGATGAACGTATCTTCCTTTATGTACACTGAGAGCGTATGCACCACGACAAATTCCTTGTGTGTCCTATCACACTTGGCCAATAAAGAATTCTATTCTATTCTATTATTCTTAATCTGAGGAACTCCATGTTGCTTAACACTGATAACAGAGTTTATAATTTTAGAACCACAGAAGTTAATTTATGAGGCCTTCAAAACCTGGGACTTGAGCTTGTTCCCTGGGTGGTTTTGATGTCACTTGTTCCTGTCACTCCAAATAGCCCTTTGCCCTCTTCGTGTTGACATCTCTCCAGTTATTTAATGTCTTCCTATCTTGACCAAACGAAGCTGGACCCATTTAGATTTTATTAACTGTCATGAACCTTCTTGCTCTCGGCTCCCTCCCCAGAATAGTTGAACGGCTCCGATTTCATTTAGTCGCTTAATTTCTTTGGGAGCATCAGAACGGACTACACGGCCTCAGTTTGAAGAACAGGATGGCCTGAGGTGAGCAGAGCAAAAACAGGCAAATAGGAGATCTAAAGTGAGATTAAAGTCAGGAATGTCTTTGCTTTGGCTGGGAGGTTCTTGAGATATGACTTTTGATTTTTGTCAAAAATTTATAATTAGAGAGGGGTTTTAGGGGTGATGAGATGGTGTCAGGGCTAAGAGATAAAATAAAAAATCAGAAAGCCCTTAGTGCAAATACCTTCTCTGTCATGAGGGGTTTTAAGTAATCTAGCTCCTGTAGATACATCTTTTTTACAAAAAGGACACAATTCTGTTGTCTACCCAATTCTACTTTGGAGTGATGTTGCCACAATAACAGGTACTTTGAAATATTTGAAACATTTGAGTGGTCTGTATAAATTTGTTACATTGCAAAAAGGAATATTTTGGAATATTGCTCCAACAGAAGTGGGCAGAGCCAAGAAATGATTTTTTTTTTAAAATTGCATTTGAGTCATTTGGGGGGGGGGTAGATCTATAAAATGTTTGTTCTATAAAACGAATCTAATATACATTAGATTCCAGTTAATGAACTGCAGAGCCCCAAAATCATGATCATAAATTCAGTTTTACAAACACCCCTTTATTACTTTATTATATAGATATGGGTTTTCTAATAGGCTATGTGCCTAAGCAAAATAATGATGTCATACTCAACATTTTTGCCTTCATGATATTATATAACTTTTCTATTTTAGTCTCTCTCTTTCCAATATAGAGTGAATTGCATCTGCTTGGTTGTTTTTCACTCTGGTATCTTAGTTGTAGGATTATTTAGGATCATTTAGGTCAGGGGTGGGTTTCACTTACCTTTGCTACCAGTTCGCTCGCTCGCACGCGTACACTCGCTTCGCTCACACGTGCACCACTTCTATGCATGCACAGATCATGTTTGATGACGTCCGGGCGGGTGGGCGGAGCCTTCCACCACCGCTGCTACCGGTTCACACGAACCAGTAGCAACCCACCACTGCTTTGAATCCAGCTAAATTCACAGCACTTGAGAGAAGCCAAGCACACCTACAGTTTAGCAGATGGGATTATAGAGAGTTTAAAATCAAATTTTGATTTGCTTCTTTATCATGTACGGTATGCTAGAAAAACAGAAATTGTGATCTGTAAGCCATGGCTTCAATCAGTATGAATTTATGTTTAACAAATCATGATTAAACAAATCGTGCAATACAATACAGCTCTTGAAAGGAAACAAAAGACTGCCTCATCCTGTGGGTGACGCACATTTCCAGCGTTGTTATGACTGAACACAAGGCAACTCAAGCCGTAGCATGGAAATCAGAAGCTTGAGACAGGGAGAAAAGACCCAAAATAAACTGATAAAGGGGAGTCTTAGGGCAATTAGTCCTTGACTTACAACCACAATTAAGCCCAAAATTTCTGTTGTTAAGCAAGACATGATAGATAGATAGATAGATAGATAGATAGATAGATGATAGATAGATGATAGATAGATAGATGATAGATAGATAGAGATAGATAGATGATAGATACATGATAGATAGATAGATAGATAGATAGATGATAGATAGATGATAGATAGATGATAGATAAATAGATGATAGATAGATAGAGATAGATACATGATAGATAGATAGATAGATAGATAGATAGATGATAGATACATGATAGATAGATAGATAGATAGATAGATAGATAGAGATAGATAGATAGATAGATAGATAGATAGATAGATAGATAGATAGATAGAGATAGATAGATAGATAGATAGACAGACAGACAGACAGACAGACAGATAGATAATGATAGATGAGGGAAGGAGATAGAAAGATAGATAATGATAGATGAGGGAAGGAGACAGAAAGATAGATAATAATAGATGAGGGAAGGAGACAGAGATAGGATGACAGAGATAAGATGAGAGATGGGAGAGAGAGACAGAGGTGATAAATAAAATAGAATAACAGAGTTGGAAGGGATCTTGGAGGTCTTTTAGTCCAACCCCCTACTTAGGCAGGAAACTCTATACCATTTCTAACAAATGGTTGTCCAATCTCTTCTTAAAAACTTCCAGTGTTGGAGCATTCACAACTTCTGGAGGCCAGTTGTTTGGTGCATTCAGTGCATTACAATTGTTCAGTGATATTTTCTCATATTTTACGACCTGGCTTGCCACAATTGATAAATGAATCACAGCAGTTGTTCCATTAATAACCCGGTTGTTAAGTGAATCTGGCTTCCCCATTGACTTTGCTTGTCAGAAGATCGCAAAAGGAGATCATATGACCCATGAGACACTGCAACCATCATACATACATGCTAGTTGCTAAGTGTCCAGATTTTGAGCATGTGACCATGGGGATGTTGCAACGGTCGTAAATGTGAAAAACGGTCGTAAATCACTTTTTTCAGTGCCATCGTAATTTGGAACTGTCACTAATTCGAATGGTTTGTAAGTTGAGATCTCCCAACCTTGGCAATGTCTAGGTGGGTTGAGTTCAACTCCCAGAATTCCATAGCTACGATGGCCATTGTGGAGAATTCTGGGAGTTGAAGTCCACCTATTTGGAAATTGCCAAGGTTGGCAAATGCCATCTCAGAGCATTGTTTGCAAAAAAAAAAAATCAAATCTGTGAACTTTGGTTAATAGAATGATAGAACTGATAATTATGAGGTTAGAGATGATCACAAGAATCAACTAGTCCAACTCTGCAATGGCCTTTCTCCTTCACTAAGGCATCACTGATGTCACAAATAAAGATTCCTTCAAGGAAACTCCTCCTTGAAACTCTTAGAGATGTGCAGGAGCTGAAAAGCTGGCTTGAGGAACCCCAAATTTCTCTTTCTGAGAGGCATGAAAAGGGCTGGAAGAGCTCAAAGCAGGGGTGAAATCCAGCAGGTTCTGACAGGTTCTGGAGAACCGGTAGCGGAAATTTTGAGTGGTTCGGAGAACTGGCAAATACCACCTCTGGCTGGCCCCAGAGTGAGGTGGGAATGGAGATTTTGCAGTATCCTTCCCCTGGAGTGGGGTGGGAATGGAGATTTTGCAGTATCCTTCCCCTGCAACGCCCACCAAGCCACGCCCACAGAACCGGTAGTAAAAAAAATTGGATTTCACCACTGGCTCAAAGGGATCTGATGCTGGTGCCATTTTTGTTTTCCTTTGTTAAAGGTAGTTTGGGAGGGGGAACATAAACTATCTTTATTTATTTATCCAGGAACAGCTGCTTTCTGAACTCTTGAGAAGCGAGGAGTTAAGTTGTTAGGATATTCTGGCAGAAGACAATTATATCGGCTAGTGTTAAATGCTAGCATTCTAGGTAAAACAGACTGCTAAGGCAATTAGATGAAACAAACACATATTTATATATTGCCAGCACCCCCTACAGATCTTGCCGATAACTAATAGCTAAGAGTATAAGTGTAATTTAGGCATATGGTTTTTGAAAGATAAGCAGGGAGTGATCCTTGTTAACAGTTGAGCCAGAAGCTCTGGTTTTGGGGCAGGCTCGTAGTTAAAACCCTTGTAGATTTTTCATGGTTTATCTTTCTCTGCAGACCTTGTTAGCATCTAGCAGAAAGCTACGTAACCACAAGTAAAGTAGAAAATACATACATATACACACATGCACAAGACTAGCACTGAAACTATAATGTTCATCTCAGATCGTTGACTATGCGGGTAAGTCGAGGTAGATTTTTGGTGTGGATTGTATTGTATTTTAAGGGTTAAGACTTACACATAGATGTAAGGAATGAAGGCGAATATACGTATCTCAGGATAATGTTGCAGGTTCCAATTTAGATCTGTCACTGGGACCGGAGGTTTTGTCTTCTGAGCTTTCGGACTCATGCTGGAGCCCATCCTCAGGGAACTTCTCTCTAGCAGAGTGTGTGATGTAAGACTTAGAATGTAGAAACTGGCATGTGGTGTGTGAACTTGCTTATCACAATTTTAAATATTATCTCCCCGTTTTACTTTCATGGAGCGCTTGTAGTTCTTGTTGCCACGGTTTAATAAAGAAGAATTACATATTCCTGTTGTCTTAGGATTTTTCCTAAATATACAGTAGGTGCTAACTTTTCCATATACATACTGAATAAGTAGGAAATAAGAACAACTTCTATTATGATGAAAGTTCTGAGCAGAAATGAGATAAGATGACCTTTATTGTCACTTTTTTCTGTGAACACTGACACACATTAAAAAATCCAATAGTGATGCCCCCTCTCAAAAGAATATATATATATATAGATATATAGTTTTCTCAGGTTTTCGCGGGTGTTTGTATGTAGGTCTTTGGTTATTCGGGTCTTCTCCCACGTAAAATTGGAAGTGTCTTGGCGATGTTTCGACGAAGTCTCATTCGTCATCTTCAGGCTGGTGTTCTCGGCTTCGTGCTCCTGGAAGCACGAAGCCGAGAACACCAGCCTGAAGATGACGAATGAGACTTCGTCGAAACGTCGCCAAGACACTTCCAATTTTACGTGGGAGAAGACCCGAATAACCAAAGACCTACATAGATATATACACACGAGTTCCAGGTATATTAGTAAAGAAAGAAGCAGACATCCTGCGAGCTCCAGAACTTAAAATTTTTATATATATATATATATATATGTGTGTGTGTGTGTGTGTGTGTGTGTGTGTGTGTGTGTGTGTATATATATATATATATTCTCAAAAATATGTGTGTGTGTATGTATATGTATGTGTGTGTGTACGTATATATATATATATACTGACAAACACACACACACACACACACACACATATATATATATACATATATATATATATATACATACTCTGTGTGTGTGTGTGTTTGTGTGTGTGTGTATATAATACACACATACGCAGACACACACATGTATATAAATCACAGTCCATTTTGAATCCATAGCTGAGAAAAGAGTCTTAACAAGGTTGATACCAGTGGTGGGCTGCCCCCAGTTCACACCGGTTCTATAGAACCAGTAGTAAAACCGGCAGGAGGTTCCGTCCACCAACCCTGATGTCATCAAAATGCTTTTGCGCATGCGCGAACAAAGTGAGCACGTGCGGCCCTGTTGTGAACCGGTAGTAAAAGTAAGTAGAACTCACCCCTGGTTGATACTATATGGTATAAAGCTATTACAGAATCTAGTTGTTCTGCTTCGGATGCAGCGAAGCCTTCTCCCAAAAGGTAACAAAGAAATAATTGTTTAATGTGTGATTGTTACCAAGGGCGGGTTTCAAAACCCGTCACTACCGGTTTGCTCGTGTGTACACGTGATGCTTCTGCGCATGCACAGAAATGTCCAGGCGGGTGGGTGGAGCCTCCTGCCATCGCCGATACCGGTTCGCCCGATCCAGCGTGAACCAGTAGCAACCCACCACCTATTGTTACTCTAATCACTCCACATGGCTTCTGAGAAAAAAAATGATGTGTTGCTTAGATCTATAATCTGACATTAGAACAGGAATGAGCAACTATGGCAAACCTGTGTGGACTGCAACTCCCAGAATTCTTGAGCAACCATGCTGGCTCAGGAATTCTGGGAGTGGAAGTCCACAGGTCATAAAGTTGCCATAGTTACCCACACCACTTTAAAAAGAACACAAAAAGAGGCCTAAGAAACAAGCATTCCAATTTTACAAGATATGAATGCATTATAACTTCTCTTGGAGGAGTCCACATTTCTGATGTTTTCTTCCTTAGGGAACCAGGAAATAGGATCACCTCTTCAAGCTGTTCTACAGGGGAAACAGTTCGTTTTAATCGCTTTGACCGACTGTCAATATCCAACCACTCCATCTTCTCAAACATGCCCCAGTTAATCGTTGGTGGATGAAGTAAAAGATAAAGCGATTTTTTTTCAACTTGTAAAAGAAGATTCATTGATAAACAAACGGGGGTCTACAGAACTTCTGGGGAAAATGAAAGAAGCCATCCGACCAGCAACTGTAGATGAAACAAATTGGTCAACTCAAAATGTGTGCATGATACATAAAGAAGATTTAAGTCTTTTCTGTTTGGAGGATCAAATTCCCCTTTGTTCACTCTGCAGAAAATCCTGGGATCATGCAGGGCACACTGTCATTTCCAGGAATCAACCAGAAAATCAGGTAAACCAGCGTAATCCTTCAAAACAATGTATCTAAGACAATAGAGAGCCATTCCCCTAAATACGCCTGGGATAAAATCTTCCCTCTTGAAACCTTCTGCCGATTAATAGAAAACCGTCATCCGTACCAGCCTCCAAACAATCTCCAAGGGCAGCTCCCCGTGACATTCATTAGAGTAGTCTAGCCATGAGTCAGTTCACTTTCACTTGCTTTGTTTATTATTTGTCATAACAAACTGACTCAGATTAAAAATATTTGCTGCAGCAAAAGTACAATACACACCCATCGTGGTAATTGTGATTTATTTTTCTCCCCCACTGTTATATATAACCCTCATCTGGGACTGAAAAATATGAAACATGGATATTAAATTGTCAAAAGATCAGATGACGTATCTTCCAGAAATATTTGACTTAAAATTAGCATGGGGGATGAGGGAGCTTAATTTTTTTTGGTCTTTGCACCAAAGTTGTTCTCCCCAAAAAATATGGATGCAATGCAATGCATAAAATTAACTTAACATTGATATAATATATACCCTGTTTCCCCGAAAATAAGACATCCCCTGATAATAAGCCCAATTGGGCTTTTGAGCGCATGCGCTAAGATAAGCCCTGAAAATAAGCCCTCCCCAAAAATATTTAAACACATGCGCAGCCGGTCCCCGCCATTTCCTCTGGTTTTCTCCATGTGCCCCAAAATAATAAGACCTCCCCGAAAATAAGGCCAAGCGCTTATTTCAGGGTTCAAAAAAATATAAGACAGGGTCTTATTTTTGGGGAAACATGGGTAATACGGTACAGTATCATATCGTGCGGTATCCAAAGTCCAGGATTCAAAAACAGAGCTAAATTATATATATATATATATATATATATATATATATATATATATATATATATATATATATATATATATATATATATATATATATATATATATATATATATATATATACATATATAGAAGAGGCGGTAGACATCACGATCTCCGGAATGTTTAAAAGTTTAAAATTTTTTATTTTATAACTTGTGCTAAGCTTTCGTCGGCCCCTACCGACTTCGTCAGAGTATAAAATACCCATTGATCAGCATTACATAAAAGCAAGCAGCTTTTCAATGGGTATTTTATACTCTGACGAAGTCGGTAGGGGCCGACGAAAGCTTAGCACAAGTTTTAAAATAAAAAATTTTAAACTTTTAAACATTCCGGAGATCGTGATGTCTACCGCCTCTTCTATAACTATACCAGTAACTTGCATCTTTAGGACAATATATATATAACCCTGACAAGAAAAGTATTATATATATATATATATATATATTTCTATCCCACTTTTATTAATTATATAAGTAACTCAAGGTGGGCGAACATACTTAACATTCCTTCTATTTTCCCCACAACACCTCTGTGAAGGGGGGTTGGGCTGAGAGAGAGACTGAGTGGCCAAAAGTCACCCAGCTGGATTTTCATACTTAAAGCAGGACTGGCCCTGATACCTTAGTGGCCACTAGACCAAACTGGCTGACATATCTATTAATATGGCGACAATTGTTTCCTATTGGACCTTTTGCAAAGGAAAAATTCAAGGCATCCCGTAATACTATGCCTCCTTCTTTTTTGTCTAGGCTACTGGAAATGTCTTAAATGGGTAAGTGTTTTCCTGCTGATGTGCTAATATGCTGGCTGGGACGTTAGTTTGTTTGTTTGACTTGTATGTCACCCATTTCGCAGTTTGTTCCACCCTTTAGACTTTCAAATCTTGATCTGCAGCAAATGGATGTATCTCGTTGGTTCCATCCAATGGCAGCTCATAGAAGATCTTAGCTCATGCCAGGTCAGGGGTGAAATGTAAAAATGTGTTACTACCGGTTCTGTGGGCGTGGCTTGGTGGGGAGGGATAATGTGACTGGGTGGGCGTGGCCAACTTTTTTTTTTAACTTTTCAAAGCATTTTTTCTAATGCTTTGAAAAGCCTCTCTGACGATCAGGCAACTCAGCTGGGATTGTCAGAGACTTTTCAAAGCATTTTTTTTACCACCTCTTCAGCCAAGAGGTTGCAGAAAAAAATGCTTTGAAAAGCCTCTGATGATCCCAGCTGAGCCGCGCGATCATCAGAGGCTTTTTTTTTACTTTTAAAAGCATTTTTTCGTCGGAAGAGGTTGTAGAAAAAATGCTTTTAAAAGTAAAAAAAAAAAGTCTCTGATGATCGTGCAACTCAGCTGAGCATGGTGTGTGTGGGGGGGGGGGGTGCAGGGATTTTTGCTACCAGTTCTCCGAACCACCCACCGCCATCACTATCGGATTGGGTGATCCGGTCCAAACCGGGAGCATTTCACCCCTGTGCCAGGTCCAGCAAAACCAGCCTGCCTCTTTTATGGTGACACTTTCCATAAGAGTTCCCAGCCTGTGACATTTCTTGGCCAACTGCTTCTGACCTGGGAAGCCAGATAGAGTCACACCTGCTTAGTACCTGGATGAGAAATCTGAGTTAATTTAGGAAATTGATGGGAAAAAAAACCTTCTTAGGATGAAGGGTGGTAACAAATCCACTTCTGTGTTGTTACCAAGGAAACAGTATGAATCTGAAGTCTGAAAGTCTGTAGAGATCCTCAGTCATCCAGGTCACGGTTGTCCCAAAGGTGCTTTTTCAGGAGGCAATTGGACTTTCTTGTTTTTTTCCTTTTGAAGACGTTTCACTTCTCATCCAAGAAGCTTCTTCAACTCTGAAAGGATAGTGGGGAATGAAAGAATTTATATACCTTACAGACAGCTGGAAATTTGCATCCTGGAACCAGGAGCACTATTCAGGTGATGCTGAGGACACAGATAAATCTCCAAGTGCTTCAACGACCCTCTAAAAGGATGCCCAGCTGTCTGCAAGGAATATAAATCCTTCCATTCTCCACTAGCCTGATCTGAAGAAGCTTCTTGGATGAGAAGCGAAACGACTTCAAAAGAAAAACAAGAAAGTTCAGTTGCCTCCTGAAAAAGCACCTTTGGGACACTGAAGTCTGAAATAACTAGATGTCTAGCTTCCTAACTGCGTGTCCAGGAGACGTCGGAAAAACAGACGCTGCCAAGTCTTAGTTGCTGTAAGCGGTTTATTCCAAACGGTCGCTAGCACCATCAGCGACAAAGAAAACACTTAATGCAAAAGGCATACAAAGTCGGCGTTGGGAGCAGCCGCCTTCCAACGCCTTTTAAACCCACGCGCCCAATAATTACATTGGCTCACATGCCCTTCCGGATAGAGCACCCGGCCCCTGCATGAGTCAGCAATTGCAGCAAAGCAGGGGAAGGGCAGTTAAGCAAAATTCTAGCTCCGACCGCAGCGTGACCGGCCGCCTACTAATTATGCTAAACACCCACCGCCACCTGTGCAAACGACCACACCGCCCAACACCCCTTCCGCCGGTCCAAGTAGGTATAGCACCGGGGCCAACTTCATGTGCATAGCGCCGGGGCCAACTTCAGATGCATAGCGCCAGGATCCGCGGCTGCCACCATCCCGCTGAGTGGCGAGGGGATCTCGACACTAGAACCTAAGCTCAATCCCTAGTGCCGCGTAACGGGGTGAGCTCCCGTTACTTGTCCCAGCTTCTGCCAACCTAGCAGTTGGAAAGCATGTAAAAAATGCAAGTAGAAAAATAGGGACCATCTTTGGTGGAAAGGTAACAGCGTTCCATGCGCCTTTGGCATTTAGTCATACCGGCCACATGACTACGGAGACGTCTTCTTATAGCGCTGGCTCTTCGGCTTTGAAACGGAGATGAGCACCGCCCCCTAGAGTCAGGAACGACTAGCACATATGTGCGAGGGGAACCTTTCCCTTTACCTAAACTCAATCAAGAAAGCCATTTTGATACTTTTTAAAAATTTCTTGATGCTTCTGTATTAATATGGAGATTATTCACTTACAGTATAGCGCCTGATTGCCAGGTTACTGACAGGCTATTTTAGATAGTACAGGTAGTCCTCGACCTACGACCGCCATTCAGCCCAACATTTCTGTTGCTAAGTGAGGTGTTTGTTAAGTGAGTTTTGCCCCATTTTACAACTTTTCTTGCCACTGTTGTTAAGTGAATCACTGCAGTCGATAAGTTAGTAACACGGTTGTTAAGCGAATCCGGCTTCCCATTTGATTTCTGCTTGTCGGAAGGTCGCAAAAGGGGGTCACGTGACCTTGGGGACACAGCAATGGTCATAAGTATGAACCAGTTTGCCAAGCATCCCAATTTGACACTTGGGGATGCTTAAAAGATCATAAGTGTGAAAAATGGCCGTAAGTCAAATTTTTCAGTACTGTCGTAAGTTTCAATGGTCGCTAAGTGAACTGTTGTAAGTCAAGAATTACCTGTATTTCTACTGCTACCTTTTGTGAATACAGTTTAGTCAAAGAATTGCATTATATTCAGTGGTGGGATCCTACCGTTGAACCAAAAATCACCTTCCGCATTAATGTTAGGGAATTAAAACGGCTGAGGCATGGCAATCCGCTCTGCCACGCTAATCAGGTGCAAAGATATAGGTAAATAAAGTGCAGGGGTGGGGGGGGCGGGCCCAGCTGATTGTCGGAGTGAATCAGTTCTCTCCCAGCTGATTTTCGGAGCTACCAATTCACCCGAACCGGTCCGAACAGGTAGAATTCCACCCCTGATTATATTCTACTCTACAGTCTATCATGAGAAAAGGCAAATGTTTTGATCTTCTTCAATTGCATATCCTTTATATCATGCATTTCCTTTCTCCCTAGGGGGAAATCCCAGCCAACCGGGGCTTCCATTGTAGAATTTTCAAACATAAACACAGCAGACTTCATAGAAAAAGGTAAGGGTGAAAAATGTTTGTCAGTCACTCTTTCTGGTGCCATTGTAACTTTGAACCAGTGGTGAAATGTAAAATTTGTTACTACCAGTTCTGTGGGTGTGGCTTGGTGGGGGGTAATGTGACTGGGTGGGCGTGGCCAACTTTAAAAAAAAACTTTTAAAAGCATTTTTTCTACAACCTCTTTGGCCGAAGAGGTTGTAGAAAAAAAATGCTTCTAAAAGCCTCTGATGATCCCAGCTGAGCCGCACGATCATCAGAGGCTTCTTTTTTTACTTTTAAAAGCATTTTTTCAGCCGAAGAAAAATAGAAGGAAGCCCAGATCAAATCTTGTAATAAGACAGGAAGCTGGATGATTTCACTTTCAAAAAGAGATATTTATACACACAAGATTCTGATTCTCAGGGTTTCAAAGGGCCCTAGTTTTTTTTGTTTTTTTTTTAATGGGGCTAATAGCAATAGCAACCTGGACTTATATACCGCTTCACAGTGCTTTTACAGCCCTCTCTAAGCAGTTTACAGAATCAGCCTACAGAGTCAACAATCTGGATCCACAAGAGAAATTTCCAAAGTCAGGTCCCTCTCATTGCAATGCAAATTCTGTCTAATGCTGGAACTGTGTCTGCTGCCAATCAGCAAGAGACTCTAGGAGTTTCTCTCCTTCCTCCACCAGATCCCATTAGCAATAGCCCTTAGACTTATATACAGCTTCACAGTGATTTTACAGCCCTCTCTAATCAGTTTACAGTCAGCATATTGCCCCCAACAATCTGGGTCCTCATTTTACCCACCTCGGAAGGATCAACCTTGAGCCTGGTGAGATTCAAACTGCTAAATTGCAGGCAGCTGGCAGGCAGCAGAAGTAGCCTGCAGTACTGCACTCTAACCACTGCGCCAAAATTAGACCAAAAAATCTACTTTGGAGCCAGCAACAGCTTTGCTTGGTGATGTGGATTTAGAAGCAAAATTAACCTCTACGTGTTACCATTGTGGCATAATAACCCACAACATCTAACAACTATATTGTACAAGAACTTCACACCGAAATAGTTATTGTACCCAGTGGGTCAGGAATCTCCGTGTTTGGAGCAGTGCTTCTCGAACTTGGCAACTTTAAGATGTGTGGACTTCAACTCCCAGGATTCTCCAGCCAGGAGACTTTTGGCTCTTCTCTGAACTTGGTTCAGGCAGGATTAGTTCAGGTGAAAATAGTTCAGAAGGTGTGGGGTGCAAGTTTCACACATCTGCAATTTTTGCCTGTTTTACTGGGATCGTATAGTAGGAAAAGACGGCATTCCATCGAAATAGTTATAGCTACAATTCCGTCTCTACTTCCTTTAAAAAAGTGGCTTTGCCAGGCTTGCTTTGTCCACTTACTCAACATTTAGGTTCAATTGGACTTAGTTCCGGATACTTAGTTCCAGATCCATATAGGCAGTCCTCGATTTATGACCACATGTAGGTAGTTCTCGATTTATGACCACAATTGAGCCCAACATTTCTATTGCTAAGTTGCTAAGTCAGTTTTGCCCCACTTTACAACCTTCCTTGCCACAGTTGTTAAGTGAATCATCGCAGTTGTTAAGTTAGTAACACGGTTGTTAAGCGAATCTGGCTTCCCCATTGACTTTGCTTGTCAGAAGGTTGCCAAAGGGCACCCCCCCCAGGACACTGCAACCGTCATAAATATGAGTCAGTTGTCAAGCATCCGAATTTTGATCATGGGGATGCTGCAATGGTCATAAGTGCGAAAAACAGTCATAAGTCACTTTTTCAGTGCCATTGTAACTTCAGAGCGTCACTAAATGAACTGTTGTGAGTTGAGAACTGTCTGTAAGTAGGATTTCCCTACCTCCCAATTTATCTCTCCCTCCTTACTTATGTCGCTGTGATAGAATTTGAAAGAGTCAAGAGCAGGGGTGTCAAACACAAGGCCCGCAGGCCACTTCCGGCCCATGATTTGGTCGGATCCCACCCATGGGGGCATCCTGGAAAATGTAAGGGGCCGGCCTGTGTCACTTCGGCCCAGTCTACCCAATGCGAAGGGGAAGCACCGGGCCAGCATGGCTTCGGCCCGGTCTATCCAATGCGAAGACGAAACATGCCAGCAGTTTGGGGAGTGGCGTCAAGCTGGCCACACCCACTCAGTTGGTGACACCCACCAGTTGGCCATGCCCAGTTGCCCCCCCCCACGAGGTCAACCACAGCCCTGATGCATCCCTCAATGAAATTGAGTTTGACACCCCTGGTCAAAAGGAAAGAAGCATTCTGTTGCCTCAGGTAAAGTAACTAATTGTGGTTTATTTTTCCAAGGACGAGCAACTGATGGGATTGAAGATGACAACAAAGATAATAAGGACGCAGCTCTTGAGCAGTGTGTGGACTTCATCTTGGAAGAAAAGAAGGAAGCAGGTAAAAGGCACTCAGCATTATGGGATATTCCTCTGAATTGCAGGGAGACAATTTCCCTGTTTGAATCCTGGGAGGTTCTAGGCTGCTCCAGGAGTCAGCCAAGAGGAAAGATGGTCCTGAACGAAGAGTTTTTCTTCTGAATGCATGCTTAGGCAATCTGTGCCCCCAGAAGGATTGATTGCTGATAGAAGGTTGAATGACTCCATTGAGAGACAAATTCCATGGAACAAGCTTTCTGAGCTGGAGCTCTCCAAGGTGCTGGAGCTCTACCTCAGTAAGTTGGAGATGTGTGGACTTCAATACCCAGAATTCCCCAGCCAGCATAGCTGGGGAATTGAAGCCCACCTATCTTGAAGTTGAATTCTGGGAGTTGAAGTCCACCTATCTTGAAGTTGCTGAGATTGAGAAATAATGTTCTACTCTAGCAGCCCCCAAACCTTTGGGCACCAGGGACCGGTTCCGTGGACAGAGGGAGTGTGATTTCATGTGCTGCCTGCATCCCATGGATGAGGCTTCCTTTGTTTGCGTGGCCCCGTTTATACACATTCTGATTCAGGTGACTTTGTGGATACAGATAAACCCCTAAGTGGCCTCAATGACTCTCAGAGAGCTAACAACCAGATGACTGCAAAGAATATAAATCTTTCCATTTCCCATTCGAACTGAAGAGGCTTCTTGGATGGGAAGTGAAATGTTTTCAAACCAAAAAAAAAAAAAAAACAAGAAAGTCCACTTGCCTTTTAGCAAAATCACCTTTGGGGCAACCATGACCTGGATGGTTGAAAATCTCCATAGACACATAATATTTTATGAGCACAGGGTGTGTTACATCGAATGGTGCGGTGGCCTAGAGGTGGAGCTCTCGCCTCACAAACAGGAGGCTGTGGGTTCGATCCTAGGTAGAGGCAGATATTTCTCTTTCTCTGGGCACAGTGGGAATATATCTGCTGAACAAAGCTCCACATTGGTGACAGGAAGGGCATCTGGCCAGTAAACACTCAATTCCATTCAGTTGCCCAGACTCCAACCTTCAAGAGATTGTGTGGCTGTTAAAAGATGATGATGATGATGATGACGACAGGGCATGTCACATCACTGAGGTGCAGGGGTGATATGCTCCCAGTTCGGACCGGTTCGGGCGAACCTGTAGTAAAAGATGCTACCGGTTTGGGCAAACCGGTATTTCCGATGATCAGCTGGGTGACAATCAGTTGTGACGCGTGATTTATATTAGCTAGAATCATCGGATTTCCTGCTTTCTAGCTAATATAAATCATGTGGCACAGTGGATTTCCCCCCCCCTCGCTGTTCTACTTACCTTTGCAGACTCGGAAGGCTTCAAAATGTTCCTTTTTTAGCGCTGTGTGAGCCAAAGAACACACTCGGTAGCAGACTCACAGAACCGGTAGCAGACTTCAGAGGATTTCACCCCTGCTGAGGTGACTGGGGCACCTTTTACAGCAGGTTCCAGTTTGCCTTCCAGATGATGCTCACCATTATCTCTGGGCAGCCACAGATAGCCAGGCCATGATGAGACACGCTGAGAGACTTGCTTTAGCCACATCTGGAGCAGAGCAAGCTCCCCAGTGATTCAGAAGCTTCTGTTTACTTATCTGCCTCTTTGAAGTTATAGTTTGTGGTTTGGATCTCCAGGACAACCTACTGAAATAATTAGCAGAGATACAATTCCAAAGTTCATCTTGAAGAACATATTGTTTAAACCAACTCAGGTTGGATTAATCAAGCAGAACAGAAATGTCTCAACTGCTAAGAACTGTTTATTCAACAGGATAGTTTTGAAAGTTTGAAAGTTTATTAAATTTCTATACCGCCTTTCTCCTGAAGGACTCAGGGCAGTGTACAGCCATATTAAAAACACATAGATTTATAAAATTTAAAACCAATTAAAATCAAATATATAAAATTGGCCCTCAGTTTAAAAAGACACATACACCCATTTAAAATTCATATTATAGGATGTTAAATACAGTGGAGAGAAAGGGAGGAAGAAAGGCAGCCTTTCTGATCACACTTATGTTTAATTGCAATAATGGGTGCTTTGAGGGGGTTATCGGGAAACCGGGTGTTATCAGTTGCCAAGATAGTCCAGGACAGTGGTGGGTTCCTCCCGGTTCCGCTCGGTTCCGCTGAGCCGGTAGCAGTGACAATATGACGTCACCAAACCGGTTCTGCCCCCCCGCCCCCCTCTGCGCTATTCTTACTTTTTATTTGGCCCCACCCCCAATCTATTGCTGCCTCCTGAGTCCTAGCTGATCTGCTAGAAGGAAAAAAGCTGTTTAAACTCTTGCCATGGGGCTTCAAAGGGCCGCCCTACAGCTGATCAGTGTTAAAAGGCAATGTGGTGGTAGACCAGTGCCTCCAAAAACAGATGAGTAGACCGGTGCCTGCAAAAATAAATAAGTAGACCAGTGCCTCCAAAAACAAATGAGTAGACCAGTACAGCTCTGCAAGCAGTTAAAAGCCTGGTAGACCAATACCTCTGCTAAATCCTAAAGAATTGTCATATGACCATCAAGCCATGCCTACAAAATAAGCCATGCCCACAGAACCAGTAGTAAAAAATTTTAGAACCCACCCCTAGTCCAGGATCCACTAAACCATTTTTAACCTTTCTGGGAAGAAAGGTCTTTCTAAAAATGCAATAAAAATAAATTATAATGAATGATGATCTTATAATGAATGACACACGATCTTTTCCTTTGTAGGCAACCCGCCTAACGCCAGGGTCAAAAACTCAATTACCTGGATTATCCTCATACTATTCATCATTCAGATTGCGGGGTTGGTAACCACCATCTTCGTTTTTACAAGTGAGTGACACCCTCGTGTTCCATATCGATCTACCCAAGTTCCATCCTTTTTTAGAATAACTTAATACAGGTAGTCCTCAACTTACAACCATTTGTTTAGCAATCGTAAATCGAGGACCTTTGAAAGAAAATATCCCAGTCCTGAATCCTCCACCTTAACAAAAGGATCCAGGATCAGTGTGAGAAGAAGATCAAGGCAGCCATGTCTTCAGTTCAGACCTATGGACTCTGGAAAGAGTGGCTTATGACCGTTTTTCACACTTACGACCATTGCAGCATCCTCCTGGTCATTTTATGATCAAAATTCAAATACTTGGCAATTGACTCACATTTATGATGATTGCGGCATAGCGGTGTTATGCAATCCCCTTCCGCGACCTTCTGACAAGCAAAGTCAATGGGGAAGCCAGATTCACTTACCAAATATTATTACTAACTTAACAACTGCAGCGACTCACTTAACAACTGTGGCAAGAAAGATCATAAAATGGGGTAAAACTCACCCAACAACTGTCTAGTTTAACAATGGAAATGTTGGGGTTCAGTTGTGGTCCTAAATCGAGGATTAACTGTAATATTGTATGCACCATTAATGTTACTACGGTAACATCACAACTGCAGTGATTCACTTAAAAACTCTTGCAAGCAAGGTTGTAAAACGGGGCAAATCTCGTTTAACTGTCTCATTTAGCAACAGAAATGTTTGTCTCCGTTACATCGAGGGCTACCTGTATCTTATCCATGTATACATTGATTACAGTTTTGTTTCCCAAAATGTTTAGAATAACTTCTCACATAACAGGCATGGTGGTTTACTTTGCAGTGTACACATTGGAGAGGTTAATTTATGTGTTGTGTTGTGGCCCGTCAGCGGCCTGTGCAGCTAGTAGCTGATTCCAACAGCGAGGAGGCTGGTGTGGTGCTGCGTCAGCAGCCTGTGCGGCTGGCACTCGAGTCAGACAATGAGCAGGCTGGAGAAGATGTGGTGCCAGAGGCGGGGATTCAGCCAGGGCCTTCAGAACCTCCAGAAGCTCCTTTAAGTGAAGATGAAGAAGAGGAGGAGCCTCTTCTCGATGCACAGGTGCACAGAGTTGCCAAAAGGCAGGAGTGGCTCCTCAGGAGGAGGTCTCCTCGAGGGTAAGGCTTGGGGCTAATTGGCCACTCCCTTAGCTTATTTAAGGAAGGACGACGACTGAGGCAATTTGCAGGGAACAACTTTGTTCACTCTCCTTCGCGTCTGGATCTTAGTTCTCTTATCAGTTTCCTGCAAATTGCTTCTGGGCTTTCTGCCAACCATAGTAAGATTACGATTATTTATTCTTTGGATTCTTGTAGGCTGTTAAGAAAGTTAATTAACAGCCTTTGTTTGAAAAAGACTGATTTAATTTAGTAAACCAAGGTTTGTACAGACTTTGAGTGTGCTGCGTTCTTTGGGGTCCGTAGCTGGGGCAGAACATATTGGTTCTTCCGTTGTTTCTCTTTCTTACGCTGGAGAACATCCCTCATAATGCAAGCAGGCAGTTGCTTAGAGCAGAGAAGTGTTCCTTGCTTTTCCTGTGTTGTCATTCGGTGGAAATCTCATCCAGAAAGCCCAAAAGACTATAGTTAGAATCCAAGCAAACTTTTTATTTTGGGAAATACTGTATATTGGAAGAAATGTCCATCTGGGTTCAGTTCCAAGCGGGGAGAAAGACACTGGAAACATGGAGGCTGATTGGAAAGAGGGTTTAATGGTGAAGCAGAATCACGTAGGTTTTAGGTCCTGGGCAGCTGACCACATGGAATGGAGAGTGAGAGTTATTTATACCAGGGGTGAAATTCACTTACCTTCCCTACTGGTTTGCAAATGTGCGCATGTACGTCATTCACACATGTGCAAAGCCTTCTGTGCATACGCAGAGGCTGAAAATCATCGCAAAACAGGGACGTCATGACGTCCGCGTTGGTGGGCGGGGCTTCGTGCAGTCAGCCCTACCATATCACACGATCCGATAGGAACCAGCTGAATTTCACCCCTGATTTACACCCTTTCTTGGGCCTTGCCCTTGAGCTTCCTGTTCCTGTGCAAGCTATTGGCTGCTGTAGGGGCTTATAGCTAACCTTGTAGGTTTTCTGAGCCAAGCTTGGTTGAAACTTGGGCTGATGCGATGAAGGGGCTTGTTGTGCTTCTTGTTCCTATTGCAGCTGAATGGCTTTTCCCTGAAGGATAATCCCATCATCCTGGAGCTGAAAGTCTTTTGTTTTGTAGATAGGCTGGCCCAGTCTTTCTTAATGGGCACCAGGGGTGAAATGCTCCCGGTTCGGACCGGATCACCCGATCCAGTAGCGATGGAGGCAGGCGGTTCGGAGAACCGGTAGCAAAAATCCCTGCCGCCACCCCATGCCCAGCTGAGCCGCGCAATCATCAGAGGCTTTTTTTTTTTTTTACTGTTAAAAGCATTTTTTCTACAACCTCTTCAGGGGTTGTAGAAAAAATGCTTTTAAAAGCCTCTGATGATCCTAGCTGAGTTGCCTGATCGGCAGAGGCTTTTAAAAGAAAAAAAGCCTCTGCTGATCAGGCAACTCAGCTGGGATCGTCAGAGCCTTTTGAAAGCCCTTTTTTTACAACCTCTTCACCAAAGAGGTTGTAGAAAAAATGGTTTTAAAAGTAAAAAAAAAAAAAATTGGCCACACCCACCCAGTCATATTAACCCCACACCCACCAAGCCACGCCCACAGAACCAGTAGTAACAAATTTTAGATTTCACCACTGATGGGCACCAAATACCTGCTAGGGGGGCAGGGAGCTGAAGTTCTGAGTTTCTGTCTCCCTTAAGATTTCCATTTCTCTTATAGGGGGAAATATAATATTCTGCCTTTTTAAATATTTCTCAAAATATTTTGTTCTTCTAGGAGGGGGTGACTTCCCTTATGTAACAGTGAATCCCTGAACTCTGCACACAGTTTAGAGAATATCAGAGTTAAGGGTACAAGGCCTTCTTGTTTTTGCAGCAAATCCTTGTTGAAATAAATATTTTTGTAACTGGGAAGGAAAGAATGTGAGGCGACTTTAATGATTCCTGTCCAGGCAGATTGCTCAGCTCCAGCAGCCGTTTATCTGGCCTGCCTCCTTATCTGACATCTGTGTCAAACTAAGGTCATGAAAGGGAGGCTAAGATGCTGTCTGTTCAAAATAAAACTGCCCAGAATTACACTATTACGGAAAAGGTTCTTAAAATCCACTTTATAATCACGCTACCGGTATGAAAATTCTCAGCAACTGATTTTATTTTTGCAAAATCAAGCCCCAAATGCTTGTTTTTAATTATTATTCCTAGATTCCCAGGATCATAATTTGAGACAATAATTTATTTCGGGGTTGTTTTGCTAAAAGAAGTTATTTGTCTTTGGCTCATGACAGTGTTTACTGTTTTTCCTGTAAGGACATCATTTTTGCGGGAAGGATTTTGAGATGTTGGTGTTCAAATACAGGTAGTCCTCGACGTACAACAGTTCATTTAGTGACCAAAGTTGCAACGGCACTGAAAAAAGTGACTCACGACCGTTTTCCACAGTTACAATCTTTGCAGCATCCCCATTTTGACCATGTAATCAAAATTCAGGCGCTTGGCAACTGGTTCATACTTATGAACAGTCTCAAGGTCATGCCCTTTTGGGACCTTCTGACAAGCAAAGTCAATGGGGAAGCCAGATTCACTTAACAACCGGGTTACTAACTTATCAACTGCAGTGATTCACTTAACAATGGTGACAAGAAACGTTGTAACATGGGGGAAAAATTCATTTGACAAATGTTTCACTTAACAACATAAATTTTGGGCTCAATTGTGGTCCTAAGTTGGAGACTACCTGTAAAATCTTTCCCCTAATTCTGTAATAATAACAACAATGTGGCAAAAGAAACTTTCCCCTAAATACAGTGCCAATATTGCGAGGAAACCAGGGGTGAAATGCTCCCGATTTGGACTGGATGGCCTGATCCGGTAACGAAGGAGGCGGGTGGTTCGGAGAAACGGTAGCAAAAATCCCTGGGGCCCCCCCATGCCCAGCTGAGCCGCACAATCATCAGAGGCATTTTTTAATTTTTAAAAGCATTTTTTCTACAACCTCTTCAGCTGAAAAAATGCTTTTAAAAGTTAAAAAAAAAAGCCTCTGATGATCCCAGCTGAGTTGCCTGATGGGCAGAGGCTTTTAAAAGAAAAAGAGCCTCTGCCGATCAGGCAATTCAGCTGGGATCGTCAGAGCCTTTTGAAAGCATTTTTTTACACCCTCTTTGCCGAAGAGGTTGTAGAAAAAATGGTTTTAAAAGTTTTTTTTTTAATGGCCACACCCACATTACCCCCCCCCCCAAGCCACGCCCACAGAACCGGTAGTAACAAATTTTAGATTTCACCACTGGAGGAAGCCCAAAACAACTGGAGCACCACTTGAATATTATCATTATTGACAAAATCTCAATTGCAGACAGCTTTAATTGGAAATGGGATGCGGTGGCTCACTGGCTAAGGCGCTGAGCTTGTCAATGGAAAGGTCGGCAGTTCAGTGGTTCGAATCCCTAGTGCTGTGTAACAGGGTGAGCTCCCGTTACTTGTCCCAGCTTCTGCCAACCTAGCAGTTGGAAAGCACGTAAAAAATGCAAGTAGAAAAATAGGGACCACTTTGGTGGGAAGGTAACAGCGTTCTGTGCGCCTTTGGTGTTTAGTCATACTGACCACAGGACCACGGAGACGTCTTTGGACAGCGCTGGCTCTTCGGCTTTGAAACGGAGATGAGCACCGCCCCCTAGAGTCAAGAAAGACTAGCACATATGTGCGAGGGGAACCTTTACCTTTGCCTTACTTGGAACAGTGAGAATATCTGTAATATCTTCAAATGCCTTCAAACCACAACTGCCTATCTCATGTCCTTGGGAAGGATTCAATAGGCACCGAATCCAGTCTAAACATTTGGCTGACTGTGCAATGAACTACGATAATAATCTGTTTATTTGTCCCTCTTCGTTCTTATTGCTCGGTGGTTGTCCTTGTTTACAGCTGAACGTAAATCAAACCCTATGTTAGGTCTGTTCAACCAACTGTAGTTTTAAAAAAAAAACTTGGTTTAGTGTAATGGGAGGTCAGCCTGATGATGACCAATGGAACTATCATTATACCGATAAGGCCAGGCAAGGAAACTTGTAGTCTCTCTGTTTGCAAACTATCAAAAATTTGTTTAAGGAAATAGTAAGTAAGGCAATAAAATGAAATGAAAATACCTACAGTCTTTGACGTACATCAGTTTGTTTAGTGACCATTCAAAGTCATAACAGCACTGGAAAAAGTGACTTATGATCATTTTTCACACTTATGATTGTTGAGGCATCCCCAATGGTCACATGACCAAAATTCAGATGCTTGGCAAGTGGCTCGTATTTATGACGGTTGCAATGTCCCAGGGTCACATGATCCCCTTTTGCGACCACCTGACAAACAAAGTCAATGGGAAGCCAAATTCACTTAACAACTGTTTTTTTTTTTTTTAATTTGATTTATATGCCGCCCTTCTCCGGAGACTCAGGGCGGCTTACAATGCGCTAAGCAATAGCCTTCATACTTTTGTATATTTATACAAAGTCAGCTTATTGCCCCCACAACTGGGTCCTCAATTTACCTACCTTAGAAAGGATGGAAGGCTGAGTCAACCTTGAGCCTGGGGAGATTCGAATTTACAGTAATTGCAGACAGCTGGTGTTAATCCCAATGCTATCAGTCTGCTGAGCCACCAGGCCCTTAACTGTGGCAAGAAAGGTCGTAAAATGGAACAAAACTCACCAATTGTCTCACTTAGCAACAGAAATTTTGAGCTAAATTGTGGTTGTGAGTTGAGGGTTACTGGCTCTTAAACTTCAGGGCTTTGAGAATTGCCCCTTTCTGACTATATCTAAAAGGATTGTCTTTATTTGTTTTAATTAAAAAAAAAAGTTTACAAGCCACCTAGAGTCATTCAAAAAGTCAGACAGCCTCAACATTTGATTAAATAAATACATATTCCAACTAGACATTTTACTGTGTTTTAATGCACAGTTAAAGCATAAATTAATATGGAATACATTTAAATGTAATTACTAATTAAAGTATCAAACTCTTTCTAATTGCTACAGGCTTGATATAATTACTAGATGGAATGCTCACTGGTGGAAACGGTCCGAAGTGGGTGGGGAAAGAAGCTAAATGACAGTCGAGACAGCAAATGGAGTGTATCTCTTCAACCAATCACAATGCATCCTATGATGTCATAGGATAGGACATCTTTCCATCCTGTTGCATATTAATAGTTATCAGGGCCACATCAAAATCCATTAACGCACACTTTTTTTCAATTGAATTATTTTTCTCCAGATATTTAGACTTTTTGTAATTCCCAGGAACAGCCTATGTAGCACCAATCATGATTTAGGAATTATGATCCAGCATATCTGGAGGATAACAAATCAGAAAAAAATTGAGCTCAACATCCTAGGGGGAAAGGTGAAGGAGAACATCAAAACAACATAAGCTTTTTCTACTGTCTCTTTTATATCCTGTGTTTCTAAAGCAATGTTTCCCAAATTTAGCAACTTTGCTAAAGACTTAGGAAACTGAGATGTGGACCAAACTCCCAGAATTCTCATCAGTGGCCATGTTGAATGTGGAATTCTGGGAGCTGAATTTCATACACCTAGAAATTCACCAAGTTGAAAAATATTCTTCTAAATCGGGGGGAGGGGACTATGGCCCTTTTATGTCTTGTGGACTTCAATTCCCAGAATTCCTGAGCCAGCCATGCTGAGGAATTCTGGGAGTTGAGCTCCATGCTGGCTCAGGAATTCTGGGAGTTGAAGTCCACAAGTCATAAAGGGGCCGTAGTTCCCCATCTCTGTTCCTAAGGCAGTGGTGAAATCCAAACTTTTTTACTACCAGTTCTGTGGGTGTGGCTTGGTGGGCGTGGTGTGGCTTGGTGGGCATGGCAGGGGAAGGATACTGCAAAATCCCCATTCCCTCCCCACTCCTGGGGGAAGGATATTGCAAAATCCCCATTCCCACCCCACTCTAGGGCCAGCCAGAGGTGGTATTTGCCGGTTCTCCGAACTACTCAAAATTTCCACTACCGGTTCTTCAGAACCGGTCAGAACCTGCTGGATTTCACTCCTAAAATGAGGGTAATAATCTATTAAATCATGTGAATTTGTATTTACAGAAGCTAAACCTCAGTTGCCTTCTGCTGCTGCCACCACTTCCTGTTGCCCAACGGGCTGGCAGATGTCCCAAGGGAACTGCTACCATGTTTTGGAAACCCAACAGAGCTGGAATGCTAGTCAGAATCGTTGTCTCTCCCTTGGGGCCACCTTGGCTGTTTTTGGGGATCTAGAGAAACTGGTAAGAGAAGAATCTGTCAAAATTGTTATCTGCAGTTCTGCTCAAGCAGGCCTTGCCTAATGTCTACTCTTTCACTATTTTATGAAATAAGAACCTGCCATTATACCTCCAGGATGCGTGAGGGATTTAAATCTCTTTCCAGTGTTGAGATGTAGCTTTATTCTCTGTACCCCAGAAGCAGATTGTGTCATTCAAGCAAATCCAGATACTGGATTTTCTGCAGAGTGTGAACATGTGCTAAAACATGTTGGCAGGGATAGCCAACACCCTAGATCAGGGGTGTCAAACCCGCATTGTCACGGTGGTGTCATGTGATGTATTGGGACTTTTCCCCCCTTCGCTAAACCGGGCGTGGGCGTGGCCAGCGCAGGACATATCCTGCCCACGGACCGGGAATTTTACAACGCTGCCCTAGATGATAGGCTCAAGATCCAGATGTATCTTGACAGACTTGACCACTGGGCACTAACAAAATGAAATTCATGTAGAGAAAAGTAAAATCTTACACTTAGACAAGAAAAACCAAAAGTACACATATAGATTGGGAGAAACCAGGCTTAATAGCAGTAATTGGGAGAGGGATCTTGGAGTCTTAGTGGACAACCCGTTAAATATGACCCAACAGTTTGCAGCGGCAGCCAAAAAAGCTAATGCCATTCTAAATTCCATTAACAGAGGGATACAATCAAGATCAAGGGAGATACAAATACCACTCTTAGTAAGGCCACACCTAGAGTACTGCATCCAGTTTTGGTCACCACACTATAAAAAATATGTTGAGATTCTAGAAAAAGTGCAGAGAAGAACAACAAAGATGATTAGAGGACTGGAGGCTAAAACATACAATGAATGGTTGCAGGGACTAGTCTAGTGAAGAGAAGGACCAGGGGGGACATGATAGCCATGGAGAAGCAGTGGTTAGAGTGCAGTACTGCAGGCTACTTCTGTAGATCACCAGCTGCCAGTAGTTTGGCAGATGGAATCTTACCAGGCTCAAGGTTGACTCAGCCTTCCATCCTTCCGAGGTGGGTAAAATGAGCACCCAGATTGTTAGGGGGCAATATGCTGACTCTGTAAACTGCTTAGAGAGGGCTGTAAAAGCACTATGAAGTGGTATATCAGTCTAAGTGCTATTGCTATTGCTATAGCAGTGTTCCAATATTTGAGGGGCTGCCACAGAGAGGAGGGAGTCAACCTATTTTCCAAAGCACCTGAGGGCCAGACAAGGAACAATAGATGGAAACTGATCAAGGAGAGATTCAACCCAGAAATAAGGAGAAACTTTCTGATAGTGAGAACAATCAACCCATGGAACAGAAGCTGCCTTCAGAAGTTGCGGAGCTTCATCACTGGAATCTTTCAAGAAGAGACTGGACTGCCATTTGTCAGAAATGGTTTAGGGTCTCCTGCTTGGGTGGGGGGTTGGACTAGATGACCAATAAGGTCCCGTCCAACTTTATTCTGTTATGTGTACGCACACATACATGTATGAAGAGTGATGATGAAGAGGTACTTATGTCCTTCTGCAGAGTGCAGAACTCAATTTCCAAAATGTTCTGAAACCCATAGTTTTTTTTTTCCCTTTTCCTTTTTAACTTAAAAAACAAACAGATTGGTGATGTGACTGTCAGAGAGCCCTTTAACCACTGGATTGGCCTCCACCGAAGTTCTGAAGACAGATGGAAATGGCCAGATGGGACTCTATTCAAAAACCTGTAAGTTCTTCCTACCATCATTTGCGACATTCCCAACTGACTACCAACAAGGAAAATCAAGGGAGGGAGATAGAGCATTGATTCGTTTAACAACCACAGCAAAAACAGGTCATAAAATTGGGTGCAATGATGTGATGACTCATTTAATCCCCGCATCGCTTGGGGACTGAAGTTCCACTCCAAGTGCGGTCATAAGTCAAGGACTACCTGTATTGTGCAAACAAATCCTGCGCTGCTTTAATTTTTTTTGCGATCACTTTACACAGGGGGTCCTCGACTTACATCGGTTCACTCAGTGACCGTTCAAAGTTGCAACGGCACTGAAAAAAAGTGACCTATCTTATAACTCAATAAAAAATCTTTAAAAAGTGACTTATGACCGCTTTTCACTATTACAACCATTGCAGCGTCCCCATGGTCACGTAATCAAAATTCAGACGCTTGGCAACTGACTCATATTTATGACGGTTGCAGTGTCCTGGGGTCACACGATAAAACTTTTTGTGACTTTCTGACAAGCAAAATCAATGGGGAAACCAGATTCGCTTAACAACGGTGGCAAGAAGGGTCCTAAAATGAGGCAAATTTACTTAACGAGTGTTTCGCTTAACAACAGGAATGTTGGGCTCAGTTACGGTCGTAAGTCGAGGGCTACCTGTACTCTGAGAATACCATCTCTTGTTAATGCATTCTCCTCCTGGTGTTTCTCGGGGCCTGTCTTAAGCACTTTGGATAAGAAATGCAACTTTACGGAAACCCTTTGCAGAAAATTACAAATGCCAGCAACTTTCTATTGCTTTGCAGCTTCGAAGTGGAAGGAGACGGACGCTGTGCTTATTTGAAGAACAGAGCGGCGAGCAGCGGTGATTGTGCCATCGGGAAGAAAGGACTGTGCAGCCTGAAAGGGTTAATGAAACACAAACTCTGCCCGGCGACATGACCTCTGAAGAATTCCTTCCGCACCAAAAAGGGAGCCGGAGCCCTTCACTGCCACTGTGTGTTGGGCGTGCATGCACCACAATAAATTTCTGTGGGTGGCCTTCCTTTTTCATCCATGCAGGAGATAAAACATTTTTACAGAGTATAACTAACAAAAACTGACTAGACTGAGGGGGGGAAAAATAAAAGTGATGTAAGACAAGATCTTAACACATTTTAAGGTTGGGGGTTCCCCCCTGCCCCCCCAATACGGGTTGCGATCCTAAATATGTTTTTCGGGGGAGACCACCCCTTGAATTTAGAGGGATTTTACTCCCAAGTAAATTAGAAATCTATTTTAAGATTATATTCACGCTGTGTGTTTTGGTACATATGCGCTCTAGCTGGATTGAGAGTGCTCTGCTACCTCACTTTTTTTTTTCTCCTTTAGTTAAAAGCAATGCAAATTTGGAGAAGGAATACTTTAAAACACTAGTCAATTTTGAGTAATTGTGTGGCCAGACTAGGCTAAAATGGGTCAGGGGTAGATTGTGATTCAGTGTGTTGTAGGACACCCGGCTGTTAGCTTTTGCATGTGGTGTGAACTGGGTTACCAAGCCCTAGGACTGCATGTTTGTATGGAATTTAATACATTGGATGACCCCAACCAGAGGCTCAAAATCTTTAAATCGACCAAAGCAATCCCTTAATTGTAAAATCTCATGATCCTGATGTTTCAGACCCAACGTCAGAAGCAGAGGTGGGTTTCAGCAGGTTCTGACCAGTTCTGGAGAACCGGTAGCAGAAATTTCGAGTAGTTCGGAGAACCGGTAGTAAAAATTCTGACTGGCCCTGCCCCCATCTATTCTCTGCCTCCCGAGTCCCAGCTGATCGGGAGGAAATGGGGATTTTGCAGTAATCTTCCCCTGAAGTGGGGTGGGAATGGAGATTTTACAGTATCCTTCCCCTGCCATGCCCACCAAACCACGCCCACCAAGCCATGCCACACCCACCAAGCCACACCCACAGAACCGGTAGTAAAAAAATTTGAAACCCATCACTGGTCAGAAGTAACCTCATGTTTCAGCAACAGAGAACTGTAAATCATCATATAATCAAGTCAAGCTTCTCCATGCCTGGAGAATACATCTGCCCTTTTCCATAAAGGAATATCAAACATAGAATAACAGAGATGGAAAGGACCTTGGAGGTCTTCTAGTCCAACCCCCTGTTCAGGCAGGAAAGCCTACACCATTTCAGACAAATTGTTTGTCCAGTCTCTTTTAAAAACCTCCAATGATGAAGCACCCACAACTTCTGGAGGCGAGTTGTTCCACTGATTAATTGTCTCTAGCTGCCAGGAAATTTCTCCTTAATTCCATGTTGTTTCTCTCCTTGATTAGTTTCCACCTATTGCTTCTTGTCTTGCCCTCAGGTGCTTTGGAGAATAGGTTGACTCCCTCTTCTCTGTGGCAGCCCCTGAGATACTGGAACACTGCTATCATGTCTCCCCTAGTCCTTCTTTTCATCAAACTAGACATACCCAATTCCAGCAACCGTTCTTCATATGTTTTAGCATCCAGTCCCCTAATCCTCTTTGTCGCTCTTCTCTGCACTCTTTCTAGAGTCTCAACATCTTTTTTTACATCAGGGTGACCAAAACTTTCCATCCATTGCTTCTTGTTCTGAACACAGAAGCTTGTTCTATGTTCAGAGCATAGAAACTGAAACTCTTTATATTTTCCTGCCAACCCATTACTTAGACACTGATATCCCTTGCACAGGGAAATCTATGTGATCTATGGCAAGAATGCAGCAGCCGAAGCAAACAACAGTTTCGCAATGTCGGACAAGTGGTAACGGAGCACCAGAAGGTATTCTCGCTCTGTAACCTTTGAGTCTAGCAGAGGGAACATTTCCTAGAAGCTTAAGGCAGTCTGGCAGGCGGTGTTCCTGTCTCATATTCGGACATTGGGCGCGTAGTTGCAATAGGGAGGGTATCAGTTACTCTGGCAAACACGGATACCCAATAAGATGGTTCAACATGCAAACGCTGCCAAGGAGAAGAGAGCTGATAACGGCATCCCTGCCGAGAGTCTGCCTCAGTCTTTCTTTCTCGCATCTGTGTCTGAATGGGTTGGTTGCCCATTAAGCAGGAAGAAGCAACTCCAGATTTAGGATGGCCTGTGGGCCTTATTGAATAGGAAAATATGTGGCACGGACAGAGTGTGGATGTCAGGTGAGTATGTGATTTGTGTAGCTCACAAATGAAAAAGAGATCAAACCAAGGCAGAAGGGAAGACGAATCCTCTTAAAATATGTTGGTTTAACCCAGTGTTCCTCAACCTTAGTGAGTTGAAGATGTGTGGACTTCAACTCCCAGAATTCCCCAGTGTATCCTACTTATGTTTGGCTCTGACTTTTTTCTCCCCTTTGCTTCAGGCTCACAGACCATGCACTGATGCATGCATACACACACACACACACTCAAAGGTGCCTTTTTCAAGAGGCAACGGGATGGACATTCTGGTTTTTCTTTGAAGACGTTTCGCTTCTCATCCAAGAAGCTTCTTCAGCTCTGGATGTTTCTCGGATTGCTTCTTGGATGAGAAGCGAAACATCTTCAAAGAAAAACCAGAAAGTCCATCCCGTTGCCTCTTGAAAAAGGCACCTTTGGGACAACCATGACCTGGATGACTTGAGAATCTACACACACACACAAAAAACACAAATACCAGATTGCCTCTGATGAAAAAAAACAATCCTTGGTAGAAAAAAACCATGATCCAACCTTATTACAAAGGATTTGGAAAGAAGCTAGTTAAATGCATAAAAGGGTTTTGGGTTTTTTTTAGGTTTTAAAAAGATAAAAGACATATTAGCAAATCTTTACAGGCAGTCCTTGACTTACAACCATTCATTTAGGGATCATTCAAAGTTACAACAGCAGTGAAACAAGTGACTTATGACCAGTGGTGGGATTCAGCCAGTTCGCACCTATTCGGGAGAACCGGTTGTTAACTTTCTAAGCAGTTCGGAGAACCGGTTGTTGGAAGAAATCTCATTTTGGTTTTTTTCCACTTTACAGGGCTAATCCTGTAAGGAAGGCAGGACGGAAACATTCTGGTGTTATTTCTAGCCTAATCTTTATTGCCCTGTTTACAGAAACTGCCTCTCCAGTTAACCCTTATTACATTGTAACAGCTAAGGCGAAGCGCCCTTCGACATAAGTGACATTGAGTTGGCCACGCCCACTCAGTCACATGACCACTGAGCCACGCCTACCCAGCTGGTCATTAGGGCAAAGAACCGGTTGTTAAATTATTTCAATCCCACCACTGCTTATGGCTGTTTTCCACATTTAATGGCCATTGCAGCATCCCCATGGTTATATGGCCAAAATTTGGGTGTTTGGCAACTGGCATGTATTTATGACAGCTGCAGTGTGATCATCTTTTGTGACCTGACAAACGAAGTCAATGGGGAAGCCAGATTCACTTTGCAAATGTGTTACTAACTTAACAACTGCAGTGATTCACTTAACAAGTGTGGCAAGAAAGGTCATAAAATGGGGCAAAACTCACTTAACAATTGTCTCATTTAGCAACAGAAATGTTGGGCTCAATTGTGGTCATAATTTGAGATTACCTCTATTCAGGAAGAAATAAATGAATGTATGGGATTTTTAAAAAAACTGTTAAAGGTACGCCTTGTTTTGTTTCCTATTGTTCATGCTAGGGCTAATTTTTTGTAATGTAGGAGACAGGACACCCTTTGGTCACTGAAAAAAAACCCTTCCCTGGTTAAAAATATTATCACTTTTTAGAGGGGATATCTTGAAATGGCTGTGATCCAAATATACAGAAGCTTTTAGAATATCTTTAGAGGAATAGTTCAGCTCATGCCACAGGTATGAAAGCCTAGATGACTTGTTTGATGAATTATATTTGCACCTTTACGGCTGTCATATCTGGGCTGCAAAAACTCAGAAGACCACAGAACAGATTTTGCAGGCCGGATATGATTGCTTAACAGTTTGCTTGATTTTGACTTAGTAGGGTCTCTGAATCCAGGCATTTTGGTTTATAAACCATGATCCATGACTTATCCTGGAAAACCAACTAAGTGCGTTTTAATCAGTTTAGTAACATTCTGTTTAATAAGGCCACAAGTACCTGAGTTTACAAAATGTTAAACCGGGATTAATGTATGAACCGAGCCATTGACATGAGAAGGGTTTTTTTTTACACATGCTAAGCTACGGATTGTGGAACTGTGATCTATTGAGGGCTTCACATATACTGACACAAAAACCATGACTTATACTTTACAATGGCTAGATTTGTAAGGCCGGTTAAACTACAGAACAAGCAAATGGAGATTTCAGAATAGAATAACAGATTTGGAAGGGACCTTGGAGATTTTCTAGTCCAGCCCCCTGTTTAAGCAGGAGACTTTAAATCATTCCAGACAAGTGGTTGTCCAGTCTCTTCTTAAGAGCCTCTAGTGATGGAGCACCCAAAACTTCTGGAGGCAAGCTGTTCCACTGGTTAATTGTTCTCACTGTCAGGAAATTTCTCCTTAATTCCAGGTTGCTTCTCTCCTTGATTAGTTTCTATTCATTGTTCCTTGTCTTGCATTCTGATGCTTTGGAGAATAGCTTGACTCCCTCTTCTTTGTGGCAGCCCCAGAAATACTGGAAGACTGCTATCATGTCACCCCTGGTTCTTCTTTTCACTAGACTAGCCATACCCAATTCCTGCAACCGTTCTTCATATATTTTAGCCTCCAGCCCCCCTAATCGTGTTTTTGTTCTTCTCTGCACTCTTTCAAAGTTTGGAGGCAGTATTCCAGGTGTGGAATAATCCATGGTGGAATAATCAAGGCATGTTTTGGCTGAATGTGGTTCATTCTAAACTACAAATCGCCTGCATCTGGAGGCCGCCTCTAAACCAGTCATTGTAATGAAGATAGCATAGCCTTGAGACTTCTCTGTATCTGTTGTTGAGGCTTTCCAAATCACAGAAACTTATTATGCCTCAACCAAGGTCATGAGAATGATTAGTACTTGCCATATTTGGGTGTCTCATGGACCTGTTTGTTCACCCTGTGCATAATCTGTATTGAAACAGACAAACCTGACATTTAGATGAGTGGCGACATTTTAGGTAGGAAGCAGATCCTAAAGTAAGTCCTCTTTCTACTTTGCCCAGACCAAAAATGGGTGGGTGGTATGAAGGTCTCCAAACTCATTTGAGGTCCAGGGAACTCAGCAAGGCAGCTACTGAGTTTGCAGGAGCCAAAATATCAAATCTGTCAAATTGAGAATTTATTGCAGTGCGAAAGAACTAAGTGGAGGGAGCGGTCATACCTACATTTGGCCACCAGGAGGCAGCATGTGATAATCTTGAGATATTCCTGGTTGTGAAAGGGCCAAAGAATTATATAATTCAGTATAATATAATATACAATAGACAGTGTTTTTTCCATTCCTTTTAAAGAAAATCAGACAGAATCCTACATTAGAGAAACAAAATCTTAGCATACTGGAAAGTTAAAATGATAGCAGCTGGAATTCTTTTTTTTTTTTTTAAACCTGAGGTAAATACCGGCTATCAAATCATATCAAATATAATATAATATAATGTTCCGATGATAAAGGTAGCCTTTCATCTCTTATCAAGCAACTCTGGATGGCTTTCAATATGATGAAAATGACAATGTAAGACTTTAAAACAATAATTATTAACATCCAAAGGGTTAGGACTCAGTTACAGAGACTAGCACTGATGAGGTTACCTTGTTTGGTAATGAAACGTCTGTAAGAAAACAACCAAATTCAAAGAGCACCAAGGACCCTTCAGAGACAATGAATGCAGCACTGGGAGACATGAAAGAAAATGGGAATGGAATGGGGTGAAATGATTTTAAAATCCCTTCTTTTTTCCTGTCCAAATAACCAGGCACGTGTTTTAAAAAGTGGAAATTTCTCTTAGTCATCCACAGGCCATTGGCGTTTGCTTTCTGCCTTCCTGAGAACCTATTACACACAGTTCCACCCCCTCCCACCTCCAGATGTTGGTAAATAAGAGTCTTCTTCCTAGACAGGCATTATGGTGACAGAAGAATGTCCACCTCTGCCATATTGGTGGTAGTAACCCCCTAAAATTGATCTTCCTGTTGAATCTCTAAGAATAAGAAAATTCTCCTTTCAATCTTTCTTCCAGGCTTGCTTGGCACAGACATTAGCAAAAAGCTCAATTTCAAAATGAAATTGTTAAATTCTACCGAGGCAAGATATAGGTTCGTGATGGCGAACCTATGGCACGCATGCCAAAAGTGGCACGCAGAGCCCTCTCTGTGGGCATGTGCGCCGTCGCCAGCTGCTCTTCTGGTTTCCGGAGCACATGTTTTTAGGGCCGTTTTCAGGCTGTTTTTCGGACCATTTTCAGGCTGTTTTTCAGGCCATTTTCAGGCTGTTTTTCGGGGCCATTTTCAGGCTGGTTTTCAGGCTGTTTTTCAGGCCATTTTCAGGCTGGTTTTCAGGCCATTTTCAGGCTGTTTTTCAGGCCGTTTTCAGGCTGTTTTTCAGGGCCATTTTCAGACTGTTTTTCAGGGCCATTTTTAGGCTGTTTTTCAGGCCATTTTCAGGCTGTTTTTCAGGGCTGTTTTCAGGCTGTTTTTCAGGGCCATTTTCAGGCTGTTTTTCAGGGCCATTTTTAGGCTGTTTTTCAGGGCCATTTTCAGGCTGTTTTTCAGGCCGTTTTCAGGCTGTTTTTCAGGGCCATTTTCAGACTGTTTTTCAGGGCCATTTTCAGGCTGTTTTTCGGACCATTTTCAGGCTGTTTTTCAGGGCCATTTTCAGGCTGGTTTTCAGGCTGGTTTTCAGGGCCATTTTCAGGCTGTTTTTCAGGGCCATTTTCAGGCTGTTTTTCAGGCCATTTTCAGGCTGTTTTTCAGGCCGTTTTCAGGCTGTTTTTCAGGGCCATTTTCAGGCTGTTTTTCAGGGCCATTTTCAGGCTGTTTTTCAGGCCATTTTCAGGCTGTTTTTCAGGGCCGTTTTCAGGCTGTTTTTCGGACCATTTTCAGGCTGTTTTTCAGGGCCATTTTCAGGCTGTTTTTCAGGGCCATTTTCAGGCTGGTTTTCAGGCCATTTTCAGGCTGTTTTTCAGGCCGTTTTCAGGCTGTTTTTCAGGGCCATTTTCAGACTGTTTTTCAGGCCGTTTTCAGGCTGTTTTTCAGGGCCATTTTCAGGCTGTTTTTCAGGCCGTTTTCAGGCTGTTTTTCAGGCCATTTTCAGGCTGTTTTTCAGGGCCGTTTTCAGGCTGTTTTTCAGGGCTGTTTTCAGGCTGTTTTTCAGGCCGTTTTCAGGCTGTTTTTCAGGGCCATTTTCAGGCTGTTTTTCAGGCCATTTTCAGGCTGTTTTTCAGGCCATTTTCAGGCTGTTTTTCAGGGCCATTTTCAGGCTGTTTTTCAGGGCCATTTTCAGGCTGTTTTTCAGGGCCATTTTCAGGCTGGTTTTCAGGGCCATTTTCAGGCTGTTTTTCAGGCCGTTTTCAGGCTGTTTTTCAGGGCCATTTTCAGGCTGTTTTTCAGGGCCATTTTCAGGCTGTTTTTCAGGGCCGTTTTCAGGCTGTTTTTCAGGCCATTTTCAGGCTGTTTTTCAGGCCATTTTCAGGCTGGTTTTCAGGCTGGTTTTCAGGCCATTTTCAGGCTGTTTTTCAGGCCATTTTCAGGCTGTTTTTCAGGGCCATTTTCAGGCTGTTTTTCAGGGCCATTTTCAGGCTGGTTTTCAGGCTGTTTTTCAGGCTGGTTTTCAGGCTGTTTTTCAGGCCGTTTTCAGGCTGTTTTTCAGGGCCATTTTCAGGCTGTTTTTCAGGGCCATTTTTAGGCTGTTTTTCAGGCTGTTTTTCAGGCTGGTTTTCAGGGCCGTTTTCAGGCTGTTTTTCAGGGCCATTTTCAGGCTGGTTTTCAGGGCCATTTTCAGGCTGGTTTTCAGGCTGTTTTTCAGGCTGGTTTTCAGGGCTGTTTTCAGGCTGGTTTTCAGGGCTGTTTTCAGGCTGTTTTTCAGGGCCATTTTCAGGCTGGTTTTCAGGCTTTTTTTCAGGGCCATTTTCAGGCTGTTTTTCAGGGCCATTTTTAGGCTGTTTTTCAGGCCATTTTCAGGCTGTTTTTCAGGGCTGTTTTCAGGCTGTTTTTCAGGGCTGTTTTCAGGCTGTTTTTCAGGGCTGTTTTCAGGCCAAAAATGACCCCAAAAATGCCCCAAAAGCGGCCAAAAAACAGGCATGCACATGCCAGCCAGCTGGCCTTCAGGTTTCTGGTGCTCTGGCATGCGTACATGCACACATGTTCCAGTTTGGGCACTCAGTGCCAAAAAGGTTTGCCATCACTGATATAGATAGTCCTTGACTTACAACCAGATCTAGTGACCTTCAAAGTTACAACTGACACTGAAAAAAGTGACTTACGACAGTTTACGACTGTTTTCCACACCCCCTTCCCATAGTCACATGATCAAAATAAATGTGGATACCTGGCAACTGGCTCGTATTTATGACGGTTGCAGTGTCCCCGGGGTCATGTGATCAGCTTTTGCAACCTTCTGACAAGCAAAGTCAATGGGGAAGCCAGATTCACTAAACAGCGTGTTACTAATTTAACAACTGCAGTGATTCACTTAATAACGGTGGCCAGGAAGATCGTAAAATGGGGCAAAACTCACCTGACAACTGTCTTGCTTAACAATGGAAAATTTGGGTTCAATTGTGATCCTAAATCAATGAGACACATTGCAATTGTTCTCCACGAGGGGGCACTGATGTACAAATATGAAGTTAAATTGCTATTCATCTTTAGAAATGAATTACAAGACTACTAGGAAAAGCTGGGGATAATGGGCTTTGCAGCCCAATGGCTCTGGAGATACTAAATTAGAGAAGGCTGACCAAAGAAATCACATTTCTCTTTTACACCTGGTTAAAAGACAAAGAAGGGCCTTCGTTTTGGTTTGTCACACAATATAATCTATACATTACTATCCACGTAAACTTACGAAACTTCTCAACTATGACTTGTTTAGAAACCTGCTTGCCTGAAGAAGCAACAACTAGACGGCTTTGCACAATAGATTAAGCCACAAACCATAGTGAAGTGCAGTTCCACAGAATGTTCAGCCAAAAAAATGACCAACTGTGTTAAAGCAAAGGTGCTTTTTTCAAGAGGAAACTGGACTTTCTGGTTTTTCTTTGAAAACGTTTTGCTTCTCATTCAAGAAGCTTCTTCAGCTCTTAATTGGTTGGGGGGCTGGGGATGGAAGGATTTATACTTCTTGCAGACAGCTGGTCATTGGCATTCTTTTAGCCGGTTTGTTGTTAAGGCCACCTGGAGGTTTATTTGTGTCCTCAGGGTCACCTGAATGGTGCAAATGGATGTGGAGCCTTCTTGGAACTGTTGAAAGGACTGTGTTGTAGATTGCAGATAGATGATGTTGTATCACTCCCTCTCTGTTGAGAGAGGGCTGTTCAATTTTGACATAGATGGCCTCTTTGACCCCTCTTTCAAACCACCGATCCTCTCTGTCCGAAATGTGAACTTTGCTGTCTTCCAAAGAGTGGCCTTTGTCTTTTAAATGCAGATGGACTGCTGAATCTAGTCCTGATGTATTTGTTCTCCTATGTTGTGCCATGCGTTTATGAAGTGGCTATTTTGTTTCCCCAATGTACAGATCTGCACATGGCTCACCACTCACTTTTGGGAATGCTGCAACAGTTGTAGTGTTAAAAATGGTCATAAATCACTCTTTTTCAGTGCCGTTGAATGGTCACTAAACGAACGGTTGGACAACAAGGATTACCTGTACAAAGTTGGTTGGAGAAAGAAGTAGCTGGAAAATTATCCTTTGTATTTGATGTTTATGACTTGAGTTGCTCTTTCGGTGAAAAGCGAGGGAAATTAACAATAATAACTGTATTTGCCCCAGAGCCTCAGTCAAGAAAACAATGTGTTTCTAGTTATAATGGCAGAATGAAATGAACCCTAAGATATTCTAAGCTTTCTCTTGGATTTTGTTTCCAGCACTTATCTCACCCTCCGGTGGAAAAGGATATTGGAGCCCAGAAATAGTTAATAAATAACTTAGTTCAAAACTTTCCTTGAGGATTAATGAGGTGTGACCGACTCATAATTGGATATGACAGAGACAAATGGTTGAAAGGGAAGAATTGATGAATAATGGGGCAATTTCTTAAGTCCTCTTTTGTAGATCCTTAATATTGGGATTCATTTATATATTCCCAAAACTTTATGAAGACTGAGGGTTTAAGAACTGGCTGCAAGCTTTCTGTGAAACCTCCTCAGCCATTGGCTGGGCTGCTATGATGTCACAGAAGCGCCCACTGATCAGTGTTTCTCATTCCTTGGCACCTGGCTGAGGAATTCTGGGAGTTGAAGTCCACATATCTCAAAAGTGACAAGGTTGAGAAACAGGGCCACAGATTCCAACTGTTGGGAATTAAAGTCATAGAAGACGCAGTCATTGCAAAAAAGAAAAAAAAAGGAAAATTTACTTAATAAGGTACAGCGGCCAATTCTTTTATGTTCAATTAATCTTGCCAATGTATGGGGGGGGGGGGGGAGGGAAGGCTTTGATTTATAATCCAAAATATAATATGAAAAACAGATAAGCTGACCAAGCTTTTACACTTGTGGAAACTTTGTGGTTTTTAACAATCAAGATGCAAGAGCTGGACTTGTTCATGGTGACTGGCTTAAAACTCTGGAAATCCTAAATCCAGAGTTAATATCTATTTGCTTCCAAGCTGGTACTAACAGGAAAGATTTACATGCTGTGCTAGGAGTGAGGTTTCTTTTGCCCTGATTTGCTATGTAAACTCAAAGTGATATTCTTCCTACCGAAAATTGCCAGTCATTGTCTACAAATAGTAGCGCAGGGTTTATCCATTTGTTTATGATCTGCTTTTCTACTACAGAGCACTCAAAAAAAAAAAATCAAAAATAAAATAGAAGCAATGAGAAGCAAAGGAAAACAACATACTAAGCCATCATGGCCTATTTAAAGGCATGAAATGTATCATAGCATACTGATTGATTGTCATTTACGTAAGAACTCAGAATGACCAAACATGAAATTTGGTAGAAAAAAGGGGGAGTGTAGAAACTGAAATGTTGACCTGAAGTATAGATTGAAATATGGAGAGGAGAGGGGAGGAGAGGGGAGGGGAGGAGAAGGGAGGGGAGAAGAGAGGGGAGGATGAGAGGGAAGGAGAGGGGAGGAGAGGAGAGGAGAGAAGACCAGAGGGGAGGGGAGGAGACTGGAGGGGAGAGGTGAGGAGGGGAGGGGAAGAGGGGAGACAGGAGGGGAGGGGAGGAGACCAGAGGGGAGAGGGGAGGAGGGGAGAGGGGAGGAGGGAGGAGGGGAGGAGAAGGGAGGGGAGAAGAGAGGGGAGGATGAGAGGGAAGGAGAGGGGAGGAGAGGAGAGGAGAGAAGACCAGAGGGGAGGGGAGGAGACTGGAGGGGAGAGGTGAGGAGGGGAGGGGAAGAGGGGAGACAGGAGGGGAGGGGAGGAGACCAGAGGGGAGAGGGGAGGAGGGGAGAGGGGAGGAGGGAGGAGGGGAGGGGAAGGGAGGGGGGAGGGGAGAAGAGAGGGGAGGGGAGGGGAGGAAGAGAAGGGAGGGGAAAGGAGGGGAGGAGACCGAGGGGAGGGAAGGGGGAGGGGGAGAGGAGAGGGGAGGAGGTGAGACCAGAGGGGAGAGGGGAGGGGAGGGGAGGAGAGGGGAGGGGAGGGGAGGAGAGTAAAGAGCAAAGGAGGGAAGCAAGAAGGGAGGAAAGGAAGAAGAAAGGAGAGAAAAAAGAAAATAGAAGGAAGTGACTTCAAAAAGGATGTTGGAGATAAGTAGGTTAATACTTCTGATGTTAAAAATAGCTTCTTATGCAACTTTGCATTTTTGCAAATGATTCATACCCACTAAACGATGTAGCCTGAATTTGGATCTGGTGACTGCACCAGAGATCATTACGGGCTATGAGGCAATTACAGGTTTTCCAATCATATTTCTGAAGCCCACCTACCCATCCTCTTCCTGCCAAGGGCCCTGTCTTGAGTAGGGGTGGGGGGTGGATGGGCTCATCCCAGCAGACTCTGGACGTCTGGAATTTGAAGTTGGTTTTATTTGAGCCCAGTTTGAAGATTAAAAGATCTGACGCATAATGAAAATAACTGAGGGTTTTACTGTAACAGCGCTTTTAAAAAATATAATTCTATTGTAAAAAAAAAAAAATTAGAAAGAAAACAGAAGACTAATAGAAACTCATGTAAAGTTTTAAAAAAAGAGGAAGATCAAAGAAAGAACAAAAGAAAGGGGGGGAAATAGAAGGAAGTAAGTAACTTTCCAGTTTTCTTTATAGCAGTTTTAAGTACCATGATAACTTTATTTCTTGTTACAACATGTCTTCGCTTTTTTTCTACCATTTATTCTTTCTAATTGTCAAAACCATAAATCACAAGTTCCTTTTTTTTCTGTTTCCCACAAAAAGTCTACAAGATTTCAGTCAGCAATAAATGTAGATGTTTTCTCAGATTAAGGATGTCAATTTGGCCATTTCAGCATCTTCTATTGGGGTCATTTTTTTTATTTTTATTCACTTATTCGTATCCCACGGTTATCATTTTACAAAAACTCAAGGTGGTAGATATATCCATTTCTCCAATTTTCTCCACAACAATAATCCTGGTCAGTTGGGCCGAGAGAGTGACTGGCTCAAAGTCATCCAGCTTGGCTTTCACGCCTAAGGCAGGACTCATACTCACAATCTCCAGCTTTCTAGCCTGGTGTCTTAACCACTAGACCAGGGGTGAAATGCTACCGGTTCGCACCGGTTTGGGCGAAACGGTAGTGATAAAAGCTACTGGTTCAGGCAAACCGGTAGCAAAAAAAAGCTATCGCTTTGTCCGAACAGGTATTTCCAACGATCAGCTGTGCCGCATGATTTATATAAATCATACAGCACAGCTGTTCCCCCCCCGCTGTGCTACTTACCTTGTCAGGCCTCCTTTTTCTGCACAAAGCACATGTTTGGTGCGCACTGCACAGGCACACGCATACAGCCTGCATTTGGCATGCACTGCACATGTGCACACAGAATGCATTTGATGCGCACTGTGCATGCACGCACATGCAGTGTGCTTTTGGAGTGCACTGCACATGCACACATGCAGTGTGCAGTGCGCATTTGACACACAATGCACATTTGACACGCAGTGCATATGCGCAGGCAGCAAACCGGTGGCAATCTGCAGAGGATTTCATCACTGCACTAGGCCAACCTGGCTCCTTAATATTGAGGCTTTCCATCTTTGCACAAATAATAATCTCACTGCAGTTATTTTTTTTTATTTTATTTTCAATTTATATACCGCCCTTCTCCCTGAGGACTCAGGGCCGTGCACAGCCAGAATTAAGAACATGAAATACAAATATTAAAAAACAATTAAAATATATATAAATTTGGCCCAAAAATTAAAAATCACAAACCAATTAAAACATTTAAAATTTCTTCTTAAGACAGCCCGGCTTGCTGGAAAAAATGGGTTTTAAGGGCACGGCGGAAGGCACTGAGGTCTTGGATTCTCCTTATCTCTGGGGGCAACTGATTCCAGAGGGTGGGAGCCCCCACGGAGAAGGCCCTCCCCCTGAGGGTCACCAGCCTACATTGTTTGGCTGATGGCACCCTGAGGAGGCCCTCTCTGTGGGAGCGCACGGGTCGCTGGGAGGTCGTCGGTAGCAGCAGGCAGTCTCGAAGATAGCTAGGCCCTATGCCATGGAGCGCTTTAAAGGTGATAACCAACACCTTGAAGCGCACCCGGAAGACCACCGGGAGCCAGTGCAGCTCACGCAGGAGCGGTGTTACATGGGAGCGCCATGCTGCTCCCATCACTACCTGCGCTGCTGCGTTCTGGACCAGCTGGAGCCTCCGGGTGCCCCTCAAGGGGAGCCCCATGTAGAGAGCATTGCAGTAGTCAAGGCAAGAGGTGACGAGAGCATGAGTGACTGTGCACAGGGAATCCCGATCAAGAAAGGGCCGCAACTGGCGAATCAGGCGAACCTGATAAAAGGTCCCCCTGGTTACAGCCGTCAGATGTTCCTCCAAGGACAGTTGCATATCCAGGAGGACTCCCAGATTGCGAGCCCTTTCTGTGGGGGCCAAGGACTCGCCCCCAATAGTCAGTGATGGAGTCAACTGACTATATCGGGATGCCAGGAGCCACAGCCACTCAGTCTTGGAAGGGTTGAGCTTGAGCCTGTTCCTCCCCATCCAGATCCGCACAGCCTCCAGGCACTGAGACATCACTTCAAGGGCATCGTTGGGGTGGCCTGGGGTGGAGATGTACAGCTGGGTGACATCAGCGTACTGATGGTATCTCACCCCGAAGCCATGGATGATCTCGCCCAGCGGCTTCACATAAATGTTGAACAGAAGGGGCGAGAGGACCGATCCCTGCGGCACTCCACAGACGAGAGGCCTCGAGGTCGACCTCTGCCCCCCTGCCAACACAAACTGCGACCGGTCGGAGAGAAAGGAGGAGAACCACCGCAATACGGTGCCTCCCACCCCCAACTCTTCCAGCCGGTGCAGCATGATACCATGGTCGATGGTATCAAAAGCCGCTGAGAGGTCTAACAGGACCAGAACAGAGGAACAGCCCCTGTCCCGAGCCCTCCAGAGATCATCAACCAACACGACCAATGCCGTTTCCGTGCTGTGCCCAGACCTGAAACCCGACTGGAACGGATCTAGATAAGATGTTTCCTCCAGGAATTGTGGAAACTGTCACGCGACCACACTCTCAACAACCTTCGCCATAAAGCGAAGGTTGGAGACAGGACGATAGTTGGCCAAAGATTGAAGGCAAACAAGGTCCAGGCAGAAGAAGAACATAATGGCTTCAAAATCTAAGGGACTGGTTTGGACAAAACTCAACAGCACTTTTTCGTGGGGCTGTTGACCAAAATAGGATCGCCAACATCCAATGATGGATATAGCACAAGAAGAAGTTATCAGCTATAGCTATAGCAAAGCTCCGGGTTTTATCTTCAAGTCATTTATTAATCCCCACAAAAAACCCTCAAATTTCAATTGTATGTTCACCCTAAAATCCTCTGCATTCTCATACGTATTTCAATCCAGAACTTTCTAACATTTTTACATATTCACCAAACACGATACAGTAAAACGGCCCTTCTAGTGGGTCACGTAGCTTTTATTACAGCATAATTTTTGAGATGGCACAAAACATTTCCTTCCCCCTGATTGGAAGATCTCTCCGTGTGTTCTCTTGAGTCACCTCCATGGACCTCTGTGGCTTCTCCTGAGTCATCACCATCTTAGGTGGTTAGTCTAGCAGTCAGAGAAAGATGAAAGGGAACTGGCTCTGTCAAAACATTTTTGCACTCCTGTGATATCCTCCCCATATGGCTACTTCTTCATCCTATACACCATGATTCATCCTTCCATCATTGGATGACCATCCAGAAACCTTGAACTGAAAGCGCAGAATAAGAAAGAAAGACTATTTTTAGGCATATTCTTCCACAGGATAGAAATTCCATTCCCGTATGCTTCAGAAGAATGAAGAGCTGGCTGGATGGGGGATTCTGGGAGGTTTTTTTTTTTTAATTTGATTTATATGCCGCCCTTCTCTGGGGACTCAGGGCGGCTTACAATGCGTTAAGCAATAGCCTTCATACTTTTGTATATTTATACAAAGTCAGCTTATTGCCCCCACAACTGGGTCCTCAATTTACCCACCTTAGAAAGGATGGAAGGCTGAGTCAACCTTGAGCCTGGTGAGATTCGAACTTGCAGTAATTGCAGACAGCTGATGTTAATCACAATGCTATCAGTCTGCTGAGCCACCAGGCCCTTCACCAGTTGAAGTCCACACATCTTCAGGTTGCAAAGGTTAAGACCAGCAGTGAAATTCAAAAATTTTTATGTTCTGTGGATGTGGCTTGGTGGGCGTGGTGTGGCTTGGTGGGCGTGGCTTGGTGGGCAAGGCAGGGGAAGGATACTGCAAAATCTCCATTTCCACCCCACTCCAGGGGAAGGATACTGCAAAATCCCCATTCCCTCCCCACTCCAGGGGAAGGATACTGCAAAATCCTCATTCCCTCCCCACTCCTGGGGGAAGGATATTGCAAAAATCTCCATTTCCACCCTACTCTGGAGCCAGCCAGAGGTGGTATTTGCTGGTTCTCCAAACTACTCAAAATTTCCGCTACCAGTTCTCCAGAACCTGTCAGAACCTGATGAACTTCACCCCTGGTTAAGACTGCATATACTTGGAAAGGAGACCACTAGGAGACCACAAGGTTGCCAACTGTCAATTGGGAAATCAATAGCATCTTCTGAAAAAAAGGTGACGGCAAACAACATCTGTATTACAGGTAGTCCTCGATTTACGACTACAATGGAGCCCCAAATATCTGTCATTAAGTCAGTTGTTAAGTGAGTTTTGCCCCATTTTACGACCTTTCTTGCCATAGTTTTTAAGTGAATCATTGCAGTTGTTAAGTTAGTGACGCAGCTATTAAGTGAATCAAGCTTCCCCATTGATTTTGCTTGTCAGTGGGTCACAAAATGGGATCGCAAGCATCATAAATAAGTTGCCAACCACCTAATTTTTGATCATGTGACCATGCGGATGCTGCAATAGTCATAAGTGCGAAAACAGCCCTAAGTCACTTTTTTCAGTGTTGTTGTAACTTTGAAGGGTCACTAAACATACTGTTGTAAGTTGAGGACTACCTGTATTATTTCCATATAGATACGTTCATATAATTACTGGAAATTAGACCTTGAGGCAACTTCATCTAATTTTTTACCCCAGCAAAAGGTACATATAATATTAACCAAGACTCCAAAGGTGCAGGGAGAAAGGAGGTTTAAAAGGAGGTGTCGGGGTTTCGACGGATGCCCTAATTAAATCATGAGTCTCGAGCCAAGCTTCAAAAGAAATCCAGTTATTTATTAGGAGCTTCATGTCTGCAGGTTCCCAAGTGAAGCCAGCTCTGACCCTACGTAATTTACACTCCAATTATGACCCTGTTTCCCCCCTCCCCCCAGGGTGTGTCATCAATCACATTCACCAACGGAGCAATTTTGTGGGTTGTAGAGGTCACTCCTCTCAGCTGCTGTAGGTAACCTTGGGATACAGCCTTAAGAGAGATAAGTGTGGGTTTCCCATCTCCCTTGGCCTCTGGCAACTTGAGAGCAGGGCCTGGCCTTCTCATATGTCAAGACCCGGAACAAAATGTTGAGAGGATATGCAACTAATTTATTTGGCTCTCTTTGAACAATTATAACCCACTGGTGTGTTATAAATACTTCAAGGAATAAAAGGAAACAAAAGAAATTTCCCCAGATTTCACAGTCATAAAAACAATAATTAAGGAATTAAGATTTCATAGGTGTTGGGCAAGCATCTATCAAACAATAGGACATCAAGGTAACCGTCTAGTGACGGAGTAACTATGGAAAAATTTTACTGCCAAAGAAGGATGACAAATTTCAGCTGTTGATGTGGCAACAGATAAGCTGCTAAGGAGGGAAGTGAATCTTTGCATACCTGAATTCCTAACAGGTGAGTCAGTTAATGGAATAACCCAGCTTCTGACCATCCAGGTTATACTCGGACACGAGGAAGAGAGAAGGGAAATACCTCCAGAAGAGTGAGGGAAGCTGAACCAGATTTCTGTGTTCAACAAGGAAGCTGAAAGAGCAGCCTTCCAACGAAGTTGTTCCAAAAGTGTTTTTCCAACTAACAACCAGACTTTCTTGGGTTTTTTCCTTGAAAAATAAGTTTCACTTCTCATCCAAGAAGCTTCTTCAGTTCAATTCAGAAATGAAGAGGTTTCTACCACCGGCGAGATTAGCAAAGATGTTTAAAAACTGTTTTTTTTAAAAAAAAAGAAATGAAGAGGTTTCTTGAATGAGAAATAAAACATTTTCAAGGAAGGGTGGGGGAACCAAGAAAATCCACTTGCCTTTTGGAAAAGCATCTTTGGGACAACCATGACATGGATGATTGAGAATCTCCATTGACATTTCTCCAAATAAAATTTCCCCAAATTCCAGTTCAGAACTTCATTAGCAATAGCAATAGCACTTAGACTTATATAGCGCTTCATAGTGCTTTTACAGCCCTCTCTAAGCCGTTTACAGAGTCAGCATATTACCCCATAATAATCTGGGTCCTCATTTTACCCACCTCGGAAGGATGAAAGGCTGAGTCAACCAGTCTGAATCGAACTGCTGGCAGTCAGCAGAATTAGCCTGCAATACTTCATTCTAAGCACTGCGCCACCACGGCCCAGTACTTTTTGGGGATCCACCGTAACTTTGAAATTATGACTAACTTGCTAAACAACTGGTCGTAAATTCTGTACTCCTCAGAAAACTAGGGAAGGTTCTTTCTGAAACACTCCCTGCACCATTCCCCCCCTCCTTCTGTGGATTTAAGATATCTTTTACACACCCTTCCGTGACTTTCCCTCCTGTCTCCCAAGGCCATTCCTACATACCATTATAAGGCGGGACAGTGGAATTGCTGCAGGGGTTTCATTGGGTGGAAAGCAGTTGACGGGCATCTCACTCATCAGAGGACTTGCACTGGTGACTGTTCATGTGATACAACATGGCTTAACTGGGGATAGCAAAACCACATTAGGCTTTTCCTTCAGGGAGGTTTTTTTCCATGCATGCCGTGACCCAGATATCCCTGCTTGTTTTGGGCCTTGCAGTTGCTAGGTAACCCCTTCCCCCAAACAGTGAACAGGAATCAGCCCCGATGCAACATCTGCACAGTTGCCACTGAAATACATACACACCCAGAGTTCATTTGGTCAGGGCTGTGTCACCAGAGGTTAAAAAAGGCCCCCTCCCCTTTCGCATCAGAAAAATCCAGAATGAAGCAGATTTGGGGCAGAGGCCGGGAGGAAGGGAAAAGCTGCGTCATCAGAATCTGACCTTAAACTGCGTTAAGTTAGGATTTAACAGATTAACAGAGTTGGAAGGGACCTTGTAGGTCATCTAGTCCGACCCCCCATTGCCCAAGCAGGAGACCCTACACCATTTCTGTCAGATAGCAGTCCAATCTCTTCTTGAAAGCCTCTAGGGATGAAGCCTCCACAACTTCGGAAGGCAAACCTGTTCCAATTGGTTGATTGTTCTCACTGTCAGAAAATCCCTCTTTATTTCTAGGTTGAATCTGTCCTTGATCAGTTTCCATCCATTATTCCTTGTCTGGCCTTCAGGTGCCTCGGAAAATAGCTTGACCCCCCCTTCCTCTCTGTGGCAGCCCCTCAAATAGGAGGATGTGAGCTGTCGGAATAGCCAGGCAGAGAGAAAACATAGACCGTATTCTTCTTTTATTGCACCCAAGAACCTCTCCCCGTCTTTCCCCTTCCCTCCCCAGCTTCCCAGATCCCTTTATTTACTACAAAGGACCAGGCGAGTGAAAGAAAGCAACCTACGTCAGCTCCCTGTGGGAAGAGAGGAGAGCGAGACAGGCTGTTTCTCCATAACGTTCCACAAAACAAGAAGCCAAGAAAACCTCAAAGAGGTTCCCCGAACGAAATTAAAATGCTTTGGAACCAGAAGCAAATGATGTCCTGATTTGACTGGCAAAGGCCTGAGGAGAAAAACTGGAACTTCCTGGAGGGAGCTTAGCTTTTCTAAGAGCAAAAAGAGCTCGAATGAGGAGATGCAGTCAGGGAAGCCTGGTTCCTCCTGGCACGTTCACTTCTGTTCCAACCACTTCACCGCAGTCGGTTTTTACTTCTTCTTCCTCCTCAAATGCTATTTATAGCTCAGCAGGGGATGACACTGTGCACATATTGTGATTGTGGCAATTCAAAATGGCAGACGGGAGGAAGAGGGGTTTCCCTGCATTTTATCCCTACGCTGTCAACCCTGAAGTGAACCTGGCTGAAGCCATTTTGGAGGCTTCAGGGAAAGGGTGGTATTCACTTCCGCATACACAGAGCATCAAAAACTTGCATTCATAGGATGTGATCATGTCTGGGTAGGTGGGCGGAGCCTCCCACAGCCGCCGCTACCATTTTGCCCGAACCAAATAGAACCGGCTGAATACCACCACTGTTTCAGATGGGGTTAGATGGGGTTTTGTAGCCAAAGCAATAAAGTTTTCCTGTGGGAACCAAGGGCATTCTCATAGGTGGCTGGCCAGAGGAGGAGCAAGTAACCAAGCAACTGGCCAATACCTGGGAAGGGAGAAGTTTTACTTTTAATTAGGTAAAAACCACAGGAAATCCCAGTCAGCTTTCACCAGTTTGAGGAGCTCTTTGAGGAGCTCGAGTGCCTCCGAGTTTGTTTTCTATGGGTGCGTTATTTGGAACACTGACAAACACTGTAGGATAGATTGAACTAAGCATGGCTGGCTCGTAAAGGACACCTAGAGAGTTTTTTGGTTGAGTGGGGATTTGAACCTGGTTCTTCTTCTCAGTCCAACACTCAACTACAAGTAGTCCTCAATTTACGACCACAATTGAGCCCAGAATTTCTGTTGTTAAAGCGAGACATTTCTTAAGTGAAGTTTTACCCCGTTTTACGACTTTTCTTGCCACAGCTGTTAAGTGCAGTTGATAAGTTAGTAAGTAACCCAGTTGTTACGAGGGATGCAGCGGCTCAGTGGCTAAGACGCTGAGCTTGTTGATCAAAAGGTCGGCAGTTCAGCGGTTCAAATCCTTTGTGCCGCGTAACGGAGTGAGCTCCCACTACTTGTCCCAGCTTCTGCCAACCTAGCAGTTTGAAAGCACATAAAAAATGCAAGTAGAAAAATAGGGACTGTTAAGGAATTCGCAGAGAACCCTTGAATAGCAAGGGTGTACACATGAAAGCGATTGAGAGTAAGTACAAATAAACATAGTCAACACACAGATACACTGAGTTGTGTTTACTTTCAGGAAATAGTAAGGCACAGTCCAATAAACAGTCCAGGTCATACACATATAAAGCAGGATAGCAAAACGACAGTCCAGGGATAATCCAATAACAAAGTCTTCTTACCAGTCGTCGTAGTCATTCACAATAAACAGTTCTTCTGGATTTGCAAACAGTAGCATACAGAGATATCAGAGAGCATGAACAGCAAAGAGAAACAAACCATGTTTCAAGCTCCCTCTTAAGGAGATTGGCTACAGAGCTAACCAATCAGGACACAGTATGATGCAATACAGCAGTTTTAAAGCGATATTGATAGTTTATATATTGCCAACCCAACAAGGTAGATAATACTCATTTCCTAACAGGGACCACCTTTGGTGGGAAGGTAACAGAATTCTGTGCGCCTTTGGCGTTTAGTCATGCCGGCCACATGATCATGGAGACGTCTTCGGACAGCACTGGCTCTTCGACTTTGTAACAGAGATGGGCACCGTCCCCTAGAGTCGGGAACGACTAGCACATATGTGCAAGGGGTCCTTAACCCATTTGTTAAGTGAACCTGGCTTCTCCATTGGCTTTGCTTGTGAGGTGGCAAAAAGGGGATCGTGTGACCTTGGGGCATAGCAACAGTCATAAATGTGAACCAGTTACCAAGTCTGAGCCAAACCTGGAACACCATTCCGGTTTTTTCCCACACATCGGTTTATAGGAACCTTTTTCGTTGTGCCAGTTCGGGGCTTTTGCAATTTAATTTATTGTATTTTTGTCCTCTCAAAACAACGTTGTGACTAAGGATGCTATCATCCACTACAAACATACACACACCTTTCTGATTCTGGTTGTACTTCTGAAACTTCTAACAATAGCCCGATGCAAAAAAAACTGGCAGGAGAACATTTTTCCGCATCATTGTTTGCATTCCGCATGCCAGAAATAGCTTTCCTTGCGTGCTACACTTCTGCAGTGCCTTTTAAAGGTCAGGCAGGAGAAGGAGGGAGAGTGTGGCAACCTGCCTTTTAAGGTAGGACAGTGATTTTAATTCCCTGAAAGCGAACTCACTGCATCATTGAATCAGTGATGACTTACATTGAGGCATGCGGTGGATTTCCGAGAGATGTAACCAAGGTTAGGATATTATTGGAACAGTTTTTCTTCTTCAAAAACGCAAGACGCTGAAGGATACAAGCAGGCAAGGGGAAAATAAGCTCGTCTGGCATTTATAGGGGCCGACTGTGTACAGAACACAAGATTCCTCACTACGCCTGAAAGCCACGCAGTGCCGGGATTTTAGGACTGTCAAGTAAAACAATCCCAAGTATTTGAGTGCTTCATAATTCTTTGAAGGGTAAAAGTATGTGAAGACTACTGGAAAAACTCAAAAGCTTGCATGGTTCTTAGTGTCATATTTTTTGGTTGCATCAAATAAAGATATAATAAAGATATAATAAAGATATAAGGGATGCGGTGGCTCAGTGGCTAAGACTCTGAGCTTGTCGATCGAAAGGTCAGCAGGTCAGCAGTTTGAATCCCTGGTGCCGCGTAATGGGGTGAGCTCCCGTTACTTGTCCCAGCTTCTGCCAACCTAGCATGTAAAAAAAATATAAGTAGAAAAGTAGGAACCACCTTTGGTGGGAAGGTAACAGCATTCCGTGCGCCTTTGGCGTTGAGTCATGCCGGCCACATGACCACAGAGACGTCTTCGGACAGCGCTGGCCTCTTCGGCTTTGAAACGGAGATGAGCACCGCCCCCTAGAGTTGGGAACATATGTGCGAGGGGAACTTTTACCTTTACCTAATAAAGATATAGTAACGGTAGTTCTTCACTTATGGCTGGTTGTTTAGTAAATGTCTGAGGTTACAATTAACAGTTAACATTAGTTGTTAATCTAGTAACATGGTTGTTAAGTGAATCTGCCTTCCCCATTGACTTTGGTTGTCAGAAGGTCACCAAAGGGGAATCACATGACCCAGGACACTGCAACCGTCATAAATATGAGTCAGGTGTCAAGCGTCTGAATTTTGATCATGTGACCATTGGGATGCTGCAATGGTCATGTGTGTGAAAAATGGTCGTAAGTCACTTTTTCAGTGCCTTTTTGGTCACTAGATGAATAGTTGTAAGTTGAGGACTATTTGTATTGCTTTATTTTGGGATTGTGAACTGCTTCGGTTCGAGATGGACTGCTGTATGTTATGAATGAATGAATGAATGAATGAATGAATGAATGAATGAATGAATGAATGACCCTACTTTCTGCCTGCCTAAAATTGTGGAGCAAAGTAAGCCAAATCAGCCCTACCCATTGTAACCTGCTCCAATATTTCTCTGCCCACCTCTTCCATGGGCTCTGTTCTGCTTGCTGCGGGGACATCTGCTTGTCCCAATGCTTCTCACCCTTGGCAGCTTTAAGATGCCTTGGTGGTGCAGCGGACTAAAGTGCTGTTAAAGTAGCACTTGGCTGCCAGCTGCCTGCAATTACTGAGAGTTCAAATCTCACCAGGCTCAAGGTTGACTCAGCCTTCCATCCTTCCGAGGTAGGTAAAATGAGGACCCGGATTGTGGGGGCAATAAACTGACTTTGTATAAAAAAGAACACCGCTTGAGGGGAGGCAAAAGCCCTACTAAGCAGGGATATACAAAAGTATGAAGGCTATTGCTTAACGCATTGTAAGCCGCCCTGAATCTCCGGAGAAGGGCGGCATATAAATCGAACCAATAAATAAATAAATCGAACCAATAAATAAGATGGTTAGACTTCAAGTCCCAGAATTCCGGGAGAGGGCTGGGGAATTCTGGGAGTTGAAGTCCACCCATCTTAAAGCTGCAGAGTTTGAGAAACACTGTTTGGCCAGTTAGGACTTGCTGGACGTCCCCTCAGTTTGCAAAATACCATCTTCTCCCGCAGGCACCCCCCTCCCCCATTCTGACACCCCCCCTAGCACGTCGCCGGGGTCAGTCCGGGCGAGGGACGGGCGGGATCCTGCCTGCCGCGGCTGATGAAGTAACCAAACACCCGCTGACCTGGCCGGGACCTGACCAGCCGCATCACCCGGGCCTGGTTGCGCAACCCGCTCTCCGCTACTGTCCCGCCGGACTTCTCGGGGATTGGAGGGTCAGATGCCGCGGCGATCAGCCAAGGCGCCGGCAGCTTCTGACTGACATCAGCGCCTCGCCCAGGCGATCCCGTTTCCCACGTAGCGAGCAGGACCCGGCTGGCCGATTCAGGCCCACCTTTCCCTCTGCTAAAAGGCGGGAATCGCGCTGTGGCTTGGATGAATCCTTACAGGGGGCGGGGGAGCCGGGAATGACGCTCCTTTGCGCCTAGGGAGCCGCAGCGCCCCGGCCACGTCGCTTTGCACACTGGAGGAGGAGATCCGTGTCAGTCCGGGGTGACCAAAAACAACAACAACAACAACAACAAAAAAAAACCACGTGTCTGCAAGGGCCTTTTTGTCCGATTGTCCTACTGA